>CAJUYH010002142.1:0-42123 GCA_910591685.1 Galerucella tenella | reverse complement strand
AGTAGAGGCAAATATGTGGAAAATTGACAATATTTGTGATGATTTAAGGTTTTGCATACTTAATTAGGGTTTATTACTCCTCGTACTTTTTGTACATACTTTAGTGTCATGTTTTGACCAGTTAGGATCTGTATCTGTCGAGTAGGGAGGGAGAGTGTAGGCTCTCAGCACTTAGGCCACTTCTGACCCATTGTACATCCTCCCGAGAGAGTGTCCTCCTAAGATGAATTCGGTACGTTGTTCCGGTACTCTAGACTCAAAAATAATTGAATAGTTACACATATTGTTAATCTGATTATACTTTTTTTTGTTTCAGCAACTGGATTTGACCCGACAAGACCTTTTTACATTCCGAATCAATCCATAGATCTGTTAGTAGCCTTGGGGGAATACAGTAAAACTTGGCTGGGAGTGGAGAGAATAGATAGTCCAGCCCCCCTTGATGTTATCAACACCTTCACGTCGCATACAAGGCTGGCCTACGTATTAGAAGGTAATTTTGTTATTAACAAACAAATATTATGTCAAGGTTTGATAAAACATCTAATTTATATAATTTACACCCTGTATAATTATTACTTATAACTTTAGGAAGCATTTTTGACAAGCAATCCTACAATGTATCACGAAATTTTCAAATTTCTTTTCACGTTTCTTTTTGTTCACGTGTTAAGGATTGAAATTGATACATAAAGTGTCAAAACAAGTGAATTATCCACCAAAAAGACATCAACCAAGCTGAAACCATCTTAAAATCAATAAAATTTGTTATCATTCAACCGGAGCAGCATCAAAGATCATCAAATTACAATTTACTTCCCCAGGGATCAACCATGAAAATGTGTGGCGTTAGATTAACGATTCTCCACAACCGAAATTGATTTTACATTGCCCCAGATGTTGTAACGCTATTTTGAAAAGATTAATTATCCATTTAGAGCTACTAAGCGAAGCAATGTAAACGATTTACGCGTACAGTGTATTTAATTTGTACACAAATGAGGTAATGGATTATATTTATTGATAATTTTAGGCCATGTCTATTATCATTAGTATCAACATTGTTTCTAACAATTAACAACAACAGTGTCTGAAGTGCTGTGCAGTTGGAAAGTATGTGCAGGATGGAGGTTTCTTCTTCCATTCCACAAAATCTGTATAGGTAATAGAAGGTGGTGGTGAATATTACCTATTTACATAAGCGTTATATATATATGTATTATATTTATTAACACTATTATGTACAACGTATAATATCTGACTCGTTGACAGATCTATAAAATATATTAAATTTATAAACGTCAAGAATATCAATTATTATCTTCACTACTTTCACTCACTTTTAATTTTATATTGATTCTAAACTATCGCCACACTACCCCCCTTGGCAGAGAATTTGGTTGTGAATTCAAAGTTTTTCTAAATCTAACTCTTCTGCCAGATCGCGTTGTATATTCGGGAGCAGGAATGGGCTCTTCAGGTACAGGTTCAACAGGAGGAGGGGAAACAGGAACATGTTTTGGAACAGGAACAGAAACGGGTGTTGAAGCTTCATCTTGTAAAATAAATGCAGGTTTCACTCGATCGATCGACACTTTAGTAGGTTTACTGCGTATCAAGAGCGTCATCGTCTTTTCGTCTCGATCAATGATTTCGTATGGACCAGTGTATGGTGGTTGAAGTGCTTTGAGAATGGGTCCTTCTTTCAAAAAAACATGACTGCCTTTCGAGAGTTCCTTGAAAACAAAAACGCCAGGTTGACAATGTCTTGATGCTGGCTGACATGAATTCTCTTAAGCTTGAGATTTTTGGGTTACAACTCCAGCTTCTTCCTGCACACCATTAGAGCCATTTTTACCTTGTATGTAATCTCCTTTTCCTGTTTATTCCACAGAAGTTTACTGTCTACAGTTAAACCTGGATACTTGAATTCTTGTCTCCATTCAATCTCGTTCCCATCAAGTTTTATGGTTTTGAGGTTGAGTTTTCTTTTCTTAGTGAAGGTTATCAAGACGGTTTTAGTGGTCAAATATAAATATTAAAATTTCGAAAACCCAATACTGGATACCCCAGCGACTTCGCCAAAATTTAAAATATTTTCATAATTTTGGTGGCTGCGCTGCTCAGCTCTTTCGCCGAATTTTCAAATGGTTTCTTTTAAATATACAGTGCGTCCATAAAGAGCTGCATAAGCAGTAATATGGTAAGTCTTTGAACAGGTCATGGTATCTTTATGAATTCGTTGGGTTTACCGATGATATCACAAATATGTTGTATAGTTTTATCTGATAATGTAAAGCCGCTGTTTTTTTGGATTAATATCACTTGTGGCATTGTCACATGGATTTTCTGAGAAACCTTCTTTCCTACGTCCTTTAAAACAGTGTTTACAATATAGGGAGAAGAAAAAATCGATTAAAATATGTCCTGTAAATTGAACTATAGCATATATTACTAAGAAGTATTCTTGACCTTTTTAAAAGTTCATTTTCTAATGTAATAAATCAATACTCCTGAAATTACATACAGCCAACTGTTAATAGATACAGCTTGGACTGCTGCCCCAAATGAATGTAAAGCCAAATGGCACAAACTATTGAATTTAACTGGATATCTGCCAATTTTTTATGGTTTTCATTTTTTACACTACCAATCTGATTCGCTTTTAATCGGAATTAAACCCCAATCTATGAATATTGTCATTTCCAACGTTTCGGTAACGTTTCAGCTGCTGTTATCAAGAATATTCGCCTAATTCATAGTTTTATGTCTCTCTTTTCTATATCTCATTTTTTATAAAATCAATATATCCTTCCAGGACATTTTTCATATAATATTGTTAATTTCAGTTGATTTATTAGGACTATTTATCAATCCTGTCAAGCAAGCAAAGATGAAGAAGATTCCTATTCCTATTAATATGGAGGAAAATCGTTGAATCCCATCACTCGAAACTTTTTTTAGATTGTCCTCAATAAAATTATTGCTGATCCTTGATAAATGTCTCTTCAAAGTTTGTCTTAAAGTTCTTTGAGTATCTGAGAGGTGGCTCATAGGAATCTAAAAAGTGCTTAATAAGGGATAATGTGGGGGCCCAATGTGTCAGTGCCTTTTCTTGCACGAGGCGGTAAATAGACCACGCTTTATAGCATTGTATGAGGGCATATAATTGGGTGTAACATAAAGACATCATAATAGTAACATAGGGTTTTAAATGTGCAGTCTACTTGTGGAGCAAAAAAGTTTTTAACGGTTTTTCTGAAAAAAAATTGAAGGGTAAAAATATATGCACGGAAAACTTTATTTTCACATTCTTCTTATCTCAAACAATTTTCCGCAACGACTTCAAAGATCGGGATGAGCTCATCTTATTCTACATCAATTTTGCCCTATTGTCAAGCAAAATTAGCCTCCAGGAGGCCAACATTGTAAAATTGTCATTTTCAGGATATATTTCTTGGATTATAAAAAGCGGAAAGTTGGTACAATAGCATCATAGATCAAACATACTTATGTATATTGAAAAATTATTATCCTACTATAGAACCAAAGAGAATTTCAATGTCAAAATATTCTATTACTTACTACTACTACTACTACTAAATGTGCAGGCGAGCCTTGTCCTGGACAACTCAAGCCAAGGTTCCGAAACTGAGGCCACTGGCGGGCCCATTGTGCCAATCCTGCTACCTAGTCATCCATGAAGCCGAGCACTTCAATAAAGGCCACAACCTTTTTCAGTGGATGCCTGCTTGTGTCTCCAGGAGCCATGACAGTGACTCCGAAGATTCGCCTGCGTAATACAGCCCAGTGTGGACACTCTAAGAGAGCATGAACTGACGTTTCATCAGTCATGCCGCAACCCCTACATAGGGAACTTTCCTCTACTCCTAGATTGTAGAGGTGCTTCCTCATACAGCAGTGCCCTGTTAGGAGTCCTGCTATCTTCCTTAGCCTACTCCTTGGTAGTTCAGTGGCTGCCCTGGCGTGTCCATCAGTCCATCCCTTCAGTAGAAGTTTGGATTCTATTACTTAACATATTCTCCTCTTCATTGGATACATTTATTAAAGCGAACCTGCAACGTCTCTAGACCTTTCAAAAATAATGTTTCTTCTTGCTCTGCAAACCAGACCTCCACAGCTTTTATTACCTCCTCGTTGGAAGAAAATTTACGACCTTTTAAACTTTTTTTCAGTTGAGGAAAGAGATGATAGTCGGACGGAGCCAAATTTTTTGCATGGTAACATGAGATTTGTGTATAGGAGCGTTGTCCTGCAAAAACAAAACATCTCCGGTTATTGTTCTACCCTTATCCAAAAAATAAATCATATTTACTCCATGGCAATCCCAAAAAACTGAAGCAAGAACTTTTCCAGCAGATTTTTGGACACGAAACTTAGGTCTTGGAGAGGACGGACATTGATCACCAAGGGAATTAAGCATATCTTCGTAAATCTGCTTACCTTTTAACCCTTTTAAATACAAGTACTTGATGATGGCTTGATACTCCAATTTTTCGATTTTCACAATTTCGGCGGGCATCTTTATTCTTTTAATTTATTGCGTAACTCGGGTTTACTTTGCGACGTCCAACTTCACACCGACACTTCTAATGAGTTATTGTTCGTTGCTATGGTAACGCAATATTTTGTTTATGCATACAACTAGATATCAATACATCCTCGTATAAAATTATTGATAATTTGTACGTAAATTCTGTATGATCCGACAAGTATTACAAACAAAACCTCTCTAAACTTGGAGATTGGATAGAAAAAGTAACATTATTCTAGTAGATCTAATTCTAGACTTTCAAATTGACAATAGGGACACCTACAGGCCATATGAAAACAATTAAAAAAATCATAATTCACTGGTATTTAGTTATAAATGTTCAATTCATGAATAATATATTATGTAACGTACCTTGTTAGGTTATTTAATGTAAATATAACGTCTAGAGGCACGCTAAGGTTGAATATGAAACCAAATTATTTAAAAATAGAACCAAAAGTTCTATTAATTCCAAGGGTTTTGATCGATATTATAGTTACTGACTGTACATTGAAAAAATGTTGTAAGATAGTTGAACTTTACACAGTGAAATTTTTGTAAAAACTTAATTTTTCCAGCAGTGAAACAAATGGATTAGTTAACAAATCAGGGTAAAAACCATTTCCCACCCCTCTATTACTTAATTTTTTTCATGAACTAGTTGTGCCTTCTCTTAACCACCCCAAAGGGAGAAACTGGGGTTGTAACCCAAAAATCCTAAGCTGGATGTACACTGCCATAGTGAGACCAATCATCACTTATGGAGCCATTGCGTGGAGTAGTAGAACTAGCCTATTGACGACGAGAGAAAACCTCTCCAAAATTCAAAGACTAGCCTGTATATGCATTACAGGAGCAATGAGAACATGCCCAACGGCAGTCATGGAAGTGATTCTCAACCTCACCTCACTACATATGGTGGTGGAAAGCGTTGCAGAAAGAACAAAATACAAACTAAGTAGAGAGGGAATCATTAAAAAATCACCTTAGAAACCATCTTAGAAATCAGACAACCTGGGACATGCCACAAGACGGTATGATGAAAAAGTATAACTTTTCAAAGAAATTCGATACGGAATCAAGCAACAAGAAGGAATGGGATCCAAATACCATTACCAGACTTGAAAAGAATGACAGTCAATGGTACACAGACGGCTCAAAAGCAATAGAAGGAACTAGGATAGGAGTGTTCGGGCCAGGAACCAAACACTCTGAAAGCTTGGGAAAAACCCCAAGTATCTTTCAAGCGGAAATCAAGAAAGTGCGCCCAGTTCAATGTTGATAAAGGATACAGAATACAAAGGATTATCATAATGTCGGATAGTCAAGCAGCCATTAAAGCACTGAGCTCTTGTGTAATCAGTTCCAAAATGGTGTGGGAATGCCTAGACAAACTCAATGAACTGGGCGAGAACAATATAGTCACCTTATTATGAATTTCAGGACACACTGGAATAGAAGGAAATGAAATAGCAGATGAACTAGCAAAAAGGGGGACTGAAATATCTTTCTGGGGGCCTGAACCCTTTTGCGGAATCAGCCCCAATGTAATATTGGAAGAAATAGGTAAAGACGAGAAAAAGAGAAGATCTGACCATTGGAAAGATCTAGTAGGGCTTATACAATCAAAGACTTTTCTCGGTGTCTATAACCTATTGAGATCGAATGAATGCATAAGTCAAAGTAAAACTGCGCTTAGAGTTTCAACAGGGATCCTAACGGGACATTGTCGCCTGAATGGGCACCTGAAAAGGCTCAAAATAGTCCAACTACACAGCACTGCAGAATCCTAGAGCACAGCACCTGGATAGAAGAGGAACATTTACCTAAGTTGAAGCCTGCAGACATCCTAAAATTCCTCCGGGAAATAGTACTAAAGGAGCTACTAGTTTCTGACACTCCTCAGAAACTAAGTAGTTGATCTTTAATCCTTATAAAAAAATTAGATACAATGTTTTTGTTACAGGGGATAATCGAGATCTAAGGTTGCCTCCTTCGGCATTTCTGCAAGCTTCAAACTTTTTACTTTCATCAGCAGAATTTACAATTGTCGCTATGTTGAAACAAGTCCCCGGAAACCCCGGAACTATCATCTCCTTCTCGCACGGAATTAACAGGTACAAATAACAGTTTTATATCGATAAATGTTAGTATGTGATGGAATTTTTGTTAATTTTTCAGATCTTTGGAACTCCAATCCAGCGGAAGACACAATCAACTTAGATTATATTACACAAACGGGTCCAAGGTATACGTTGAAACTTTTCCATATTATTTGGCGGACGACAATTGGCATAAAGTAGCTGTATCTATAAGCGGATTGGAAGTTGAAGTATTAGTCGATTGTAGATCTGTATTTAAGAGGATGCTCAGACCGGTTATGCCGGATAAAAGTTTTCCAAAACCGCCGCATTTGTGGATCGGGCAAGGAGTTAGCCAGAGCTATTTCAAAGTAAGAATAAACATACAAACAGCATCTAAATTCATGCCAAATTTGAGAGAAATAAAAAATAAAAAGACCTTTTAGGGGTGATATTTCTGTAGAACTTTCGTAATTTATACGGGCAATCACTTTTTATAGTCGAATAATCTTTGTTCTCTCATTTTTTTTTACTTTTTAATATCATCATTGTTTTAAATTATTAATAATTCACAATCAATTATCAACTAGCAAAATTATTTGTTTTATTATTATTCAAATAATATTAAAAATACATCAGCTTGGTGCTACTAGTCTAAGGATGGTCTAGCTAGTCTAAGAATGTTCTTGCTAGTCTAAGGATGGTCTTGCTAATCTAAGAATGGTCTTGCTAGTCTAAGAATGGCCTTGATAGTCTAAGAATGGTGTTGCTAGTCCAAGAATGGTCTTGCTAGTCTAAGGATGATCTTGCTAGTCTAAAGATGTTCTTGCTAGTGTAAGGATGGTCTTGCTAGTCTAAGAATGGTCTTGCTAGTCTAAGGATGATCTTGCTAGTCTAAGGATGGTATTGCTAGTCTAATGATGGTCTTGCTAGTCTAAGAATGGTCTTGCTAGTCTAAGAATGGTCTTGCTAGTCCAAGAATGGACTCGCTAGTAGTCTAATGATGGTCTTGCTAGTCCAAGAATGGACTCGCTAGTAGTCTAATGATGGTCTTGCTAGTCTAATGATAGTCTTGCTAGTCTAAATATGGTCTTGCAAGTCTAAGAATGGTCTTGCTAGTCTAAGAATGGTCTTGCTAGTCTAATGATGGTCTTGCTATTCTAAGGATGGTCCAGCTAGTCTAAGGATAGTTCTGCTAGTATAATGATGGTCTTGCTAGTCTAAGGGGCTCTTTGTGTGGGGAAGATCAACCTACTTTTTAAGCGCTGTGAATACAGGAAGTGAAATGAAATGGGGGGATGAAATAATCGAATAAAGTGGAATAAAATCATCAAAAGGGATTTAGTAAAGCTTCTGGAAATGTGTAAGGGAATGGAGAATTGAAAAATGAGGGGTCAGAAAGGGCTGAGAGAAATTTTAAAGTTGTTAACAGAAGAAAAAGGAGAAAAACTGTATTTCGGTTATATTTTGTGAAATAAAATGAAAAATGAGTGAATATAGTGAAAATCTGAAACTAAAAAATATGCAGTATAATGAAGGGTTTGCAAAAATTGTTATTACCTCTCGTATATTTAGTTTTCGTGGTATCTGGCTATTAAAACATTCAAGTTACGTTTTATTATTTACTTATCCATGCATACAATTCATCAAAAAAATTAAGATTTGGTGGTTTGTTTGGTAAATAAAAGCCAGGTACAGATAGTATCAACATTCTTTATGGATTATTTATAAAAAAATATTCATGGGCCTAGTTAATGACCTTTGGGGCTCACAGAAATATAAAATATACCCTTTCACTTCATTTAATGAATTTCTTGTATTATGTAACTTTTTAGATTATAAGTAAATAGAGAAGTTTACGTTGATTCTTGTTAAATTAATATTACGTACGTTTTTATATAATTTCTATTTTTATATTTCAGGGAATCCTGGACGAACTAAAATTGATTCGAGGACCTCACGGTTATCTGTCGTTGTGTCCACACGTGGATTCGATGTGTCCGACATGCGGACAATTCGTCTTGTTGCAGAACACCGTACAGGAACTGACCAGACATCTTCAGGAACTTTCCGAAAGGGTATATGGACTACCATGTAATTCACATAAATAATGCGTATCTACTATAAACTTATAGACGAATAATAATCTTCCATTGCCGGGTCTAAAGTTACTTTATTGATTATTTCGGATTATTCCAATAGATTTCGCAGTCGAAATTTGAGTTGACAAGTCGTTGAAATAGTCTAGAGAATATTGAATTTAGTTCCAAAAGTCATAGCCGATTAACAATGTTGATTTGGGCACCTAACAAATGAAACCTGACTCTAGAATCTTGTTTGGGATACTTTGGAACGGATTTTCAGCACCTAAAGAGGCATTAGGGGCATTACGTTTTTAAAATTTCTGTGCGGTTTTGTACTTAAAAAAATTCATATTTTACTATGTTCATCTACCAAAACTTCTTGAAGCTTAGTCTTATTTTACTCCAATTAGTTTGAATATTATTTCATGTTAATCTCTTAATTCTTCTACAGATATTTAGCTTCATATCTTCTTTGGTTCTCCTAACTTTTCTAGTTATTTTATCTTTGCTAAGTTTCCAGTGGAAATAACCTCAAAAATCCAAAAACTTTCACACTTTTTACAACTTTTCAACATGATGAATTGTAAAAATAACAAAATTTTTTATTTATAATTTAAAAAAAACGTCATATTGATGTAATTTTTTTGTTTCTTCAGTTAGCAGAGGCTGAAAATCGTATAACTAAAGTAGAAGAATGTGACTGTCATAAATCTTGTCATTATAACGATTCTGTTTATGAGGACGGTGCAAAATGGCAAACAGGCTGTGATTTGTGTTCGTGTGTGGTAAGTAACATTTTCTTTCTCGAGCTAAGTAACTAATCTTCTTTAAATTGTAGCATGGAGAAGTGCGATGTCAACATGTAGAATGTCCCAAGATAAATTGTAAACACCCAGTGAATAAGACCGGTGAATGTTGCCCAAGCTGTTTAAGTAAGTTTAAAAGCTCTAATTAAAGTGTCGCTTCTTTCTTGTCTTGATTTAGCAAAAGTAGGCGATAATATATCGAGATTTAAAGTGTTGAAGTGAATTTTTAACATTTTCAGAGGAATGTTTTTCTCTCGGTGTATTCTACGATCACGGGGAGGTGGTTACCATAAAAAAATGCACGGAATGTGCATGCAACGACGGGAATATGAAGTGCAATAGAATAAATCCAGCTACGGCTTGTCCAAAATTGAATTGTCCACCAGAAGAGCAGTTCAACGTAACCGATCAGTGTTGTATGTTCTGTCCAGGTATGAATATCGAATTTACTACAATTTTACTAGTTTTTGACAGCTTACCATTATTTTTGTCAGGATTTTTTAAAAATTCGTAAAAACTACTTTCAAATTTTATTTTAAGAAAAAGACAGCTAATATTGGTAAGCTGTCGATGTCATTCATTGAAACATTGTACAATTCATGCCTTTTAATATTCTTTCTCTACTAACTCTACAACATGAACAAATATTAATATTTTAAAGAATGCAGTGACTGTAGCTATAGTTTGGTAAGTTTATCTGAAGCTACGGGGAATCGGTAAGAGGCGAGGAAACATGGCGGTATCTGTCATGGCGTACGGTACCTATTTTACCAAGCAAAACTGAAAATACAAAGGTCACTACAATACCAACGCCACTGGATAAATCAATATCAGTCAATTGACTAAGTGAGAGGGAAGAACACACGCACGCGCCCTGCCAATAAGAAGTCAGCTGGTCAGGCCTTTCGATAAAAATCACCAATTATGTAATTCGGCCTGAGCCCTGAGTGGATAAGTGGATATACCATCAACTCAGGACTTGCTGACGAATGTCGAGAACGACTTGCTGATCTTGCAAGTCGGAACGCAGTGCGGCTAGAATGGATTCCGGCCCAATCTGGTTTTGAAACAACGAAATGGCGGATGCACTGGCTGCGGAAGGGGCGGCAGTTCCTTTCTGCGGCCCGGGCGCGACCCTCGGCCTAAAAAAACAAACAATACGCAAGCAGACGAAGAAGTGGCTGAGGAACCAGCATCTCGCTCATTGGAATGCTCTGCAGGGTCCAAGACAATCCAAACTACTGAAGGGATAGACTGATGGACACGCTGGGGCAGCTATTGAACTACCAAGGAGTGGGTTGAGGAAGATAGCAGGACTCCTAACAGGACACTGCTGTGTGAGGGAGCACCTCTACAACCTAGGAGTAGAGGGAAGCTCCCTATGTAGGGGTTGCGGCATGACTGACGAAACGTCAGTCCCTGTTCTCTTAGAGTGTCCAAACTGGGCGAATCTTCGGAGTCCCTGTCATGGCCCCTGGAGACACAAGCAGGCATCCACTGAAAAAGGTTGTGGCCTTTATTAAAGGACTCGGCTTCATGGATTTCTAGGTAGCAGGAATGTCACAATGGGCCCGCCAGTGGCATCAGTGCCGGAACAAAGACTTTAGTTTGGCTAGGTCAAGGCTCGCCTGCACATTCTGTAGTAGTAGCTTGAAGAAGCCCATAACAAATTTGGAAGAGTGTTTATCTTTTAATATTCATAAATTGTAAAAATAATGTTAAAAGAATAAATCCAAGGAAACAAACACATTAAAGAATTAACGTTTAATCATATTGTTAATATTGTTAATAATGAAAAGTCCCTTTTCTAATTATTATCACTGCATACTTAGCACTTTAGCTTTTTCATAGTTAAACGTGGCAATATCAAATGTTTTCGACTGCATTCCTTTCACGGCTTCAGATAAACTTGCCAAAGTATACGTTACCACAAGTAGAATCATGTCACTGTCATCTTCCTCATTGTTTTCATTACTCACTTTGACTTTCAACATTAAAAAAACCTGTTTTTGTGCATTAAAAAAAATCATCTACGTTATATTTTGCTTTTACTAACTTTCTTATCTAACAAATGGTGTCTTTGTCGACTTTTCATCCCTAACAGGTATTGACTACTGCGCCAAGGGAAACTATTGTCATGCTAACGCTTCCTGTCTAAACTTACAAACTACTTACGCTTGCCAATGTGACCAGGGTTTTCAAGGAGATGGAAAAATGTGTATTGGTATGATATATATATATGTATATATGTATTTTTTAAGTACAATAGACAACAAATATAGAATGTTTATTACGTGAAAATTATGATACTAATAATTTTACTGTTAGACTCCGTTTCACACAAGAATAAGCCCCGTGAAGTTGCAGTCGTATGCGCAAACTTACGTGCTATATCGTGCCACCAAGATTTAGCTAACGCTGGGTTAAAGGGAACGACAAAGTAAAGGTAATCGAATTGCCGATTCTTTAGCCAGGCAAGCGGCTGGACTAAACATTTTAGGACCCAGTGACACCTACTACCTAACGACTTCGCCTAACATAATAGACAAATGTTACACCCATGCTCAATCCTTTGAGAGAAGGGATGGAGTCCAATGATGCAGTCTTGCCAGGATAACCCTGGGTGACCCTGGGAAGCTGGCGCCGAAGAAATATTTGACGATGACCAGGAAAAACCTACGTTCAACAGTAGGATATCTGACTGGCCACTGTCAACTGAGGAAACACCTCCATACTATGGGGCTAGTGGACACACATCTCTGTGTTAAATGAAAGAAGTTTCATAATTACTTGCAAAAGTCACAGATCCAAGTATCAAACTCTGGACCAGCACAATCATAATGTGCCCAGAGCCCGCACATCAAGCATTTAATTTAATATTCCATAATTAGACTCCGACGACTGTCCAAATTTGGATTGTTATACTAGTTCAAACTCTTCTAAATATTTTTTAAAGTCACAATATTTTAATGACAAAAGATCACAAAATGGTGAAATAAACATAATACCGATATACTAAATAGTATAACACTTACGTAAACAAACATAACAGCTGGTAATACTCGTTTATTACTTACCTTCAAAATTTTCTGCACGACAACAAAACAAAACACGCCTGCCACACGTGAAGCATTCGCGCAACTGACTCGATGGTATGGGTGCGATAGTTAGTAGACCGAATGAAACAGAAGATGGTCGAGTGTTGCGTTTCATACTTATAGTCTTAGAGAAATTAAGGCATTCCATATTAGGATACTATTCCATATTTGGTGACTTTCCTCTAAGTTTAAATAAAACTTTTGGTTTCTGCGCAAGACAGTTGGCAAACTTCACGTGTCTCCTTTTTATGTGAAACCGTTTTTGACTACCTATCGTAACTTTCCATTTTGGGATCTTTTTATGTAAGAAACTTTCTAAAAGCAGTTCAAATGTGAAAATTAATGCAATTCATACGTTTGTTGTTTACTGTATTGAACGTTTTCTTCCTTTTCTATTGATCTAACATTAGAATGGTTCGTAGCCCAATTACAAACCGTTAAAAACTGATCGACTTATGGGTAGTGCATTAAAATCGCTTGTAGAGAATCTCCGCGAATGAGTCGTCCAGTTTCTAACAGTTTGTGATTAATCTAGGGTTTTTTAATTACGCAATTTTTCGAAAATGTCTTGTATTTTTCTTAGATATTGACGAATGTCAACAAGAAGGCGGTCTCTACGGCCATCATTGTCACCAAAACACCAAATGTGTAAATACCCCTGGCTCCTACGTTTGCGAGTGTCTATCCGGTTATAGAAGGATAGACAAGTTCAATTGCGCCGAATTGGACGAGTGTAGTACAGGCGAACATAACTGTGATGTAAATGCCGAGTGCATAAATACCAAAGGCAGCTACCATTGCGTGTGTAAACATGGTTACGCGGGCGATGGATATTCTTGTCAACGTAAGTATCAGTTCATCCGTACCCTGTATATTATAATATCAACAAATTACTTTTTCAGCCGTTTGTCGACAAAAATGCTTGAACGGTGGCATTTGCAGCAGTCCGGGTAAATGCACGTGTCCGAATGGCTACACCGGACACAGTTGCGAATTGGACTTGGACGAATGCGCTACGGATACCCATAGATGTACAAATACTTCGGTTTGTGTAAATATGATTGGCTGGTATTATTGCGAATGTAAAGACGGGTATCAGAATCCTTCTAAAGACAATAATTTAGGAATAATTTGTAAAGGTAAGTCTGGAGTTTTGTGTATGAGCAGAACTACTTGAAAAAGAGAGAGAAGAATAATTGGGCGCAGTCAGCAATGGGCGTGTACCTATTCATTGCCCCCCCCCTATTTTAACCGCTGTTGCCAAATGTACTTATCTATAAAATTTATTCCCAATTTTTGTCGGCAACAATGTTAAATACCTACCAATAATTATTGTTAGATCGAAAGCAGTGTATAGATTTTATTTATTGCAGATTGTAATATGTACACATTTTTTCTCGGAGACGACGTCCGGTGCACTAGGTGGTGGTAGGGTCGTTTTCGACGTGAAATTGTGATTTAGCACCTCAAAAAACACGCCTCCAATAATTTTAGGGTTGTTTATGTCGATATTGTCAAGAAAGTTCTCGGGGATGACTTCCAGGTCTTGGTTCGGGTGCACCAGGTGTCCCTGAGGTGTTCGCCGATGCCATATTTAGGGAAAAAATTCCGAAACTTTTTCTTCATCGCCTCGACTGGCTTTATCCCGTGTTAAAAGTCAAATGCAAAATAAGTTATTTATTCCTCAGAAAGTACCAAACATTCTTAACTGTCAACGCTGCTTTCATATCAGATTGGTAGCTGGAAATGAACACACGCCCAACGCTGGTTGCCCACAATTATTCTTCTCTCTCTTTAATGTAAATTTTCTGATATTTTCACAATCTGTACTTGAAAAGCTGTCAATTGTCTAAATCCCTGTGTGTCAACTGTAAGTGTTCCATGTACCATTCTGCAACGAGATTATTTTTTACGTTTCAGATATTAATGAATGCAACAGTGGCCTTCACACGTGTCATCCTTCAGCTCAATGTATAAATACCGATGGAGGATTCCGGTGTGAGTGTCAAAATAGGCCAAATTGCAAATTAAGTTGTATCTTTGAAGAAAGGGAAATCCCCCATGGACATATCGTACCCCGAAGGGACGATCCTTGTCAAGAGTGTAAATGTGACAGGGGATATTTGTCCTGTGAAAAGCTCAAGTAAGTATGAAGATTTTTCGTTTGGAAATAGTTACAAAATATATTTCATAATCGTTATAAGTTCGTCATTGTTTTATAAAAGGCTGCCCTTATAAATATTGGGTTGCTGTCAGTGACGTCTGTTTTATAGGACGTCTTTTTAAAATAGTAATTGTATTCTGTATAATGACTTTTAATGACGTATAATGACGTATAATGACGTATAATGACGTATAATGACGTATAATGACGTATAATGACGTATAATGACGTATAATGACGTATAATGACGTATAATGCCGTATAATGCCGTATAATGACGTATAATGACGTATAATGACGTATAATGACGTATAATGACGTAAAAATGACGTATAATGACTTATTTCAGATCAAAGCATGTTATAATATTGTATAGATTAAAGATAATTTTGATCTCAGGTGCAACTGTAGTGAAAGAGGAACAGACGATAACGTCTGCTGTCCTCAATGTAATTCCAAACACTCTTGCCACCATCAAGAACTACCAGAAGTTATATTGAAACACGGCGAGCGTTGGTCGTTTCAGTGCCAAACCTGTGAATGCCTCCGAGGCGAAATAGATTGTTGGCCGATGAGGTAATTACAATAAAAAAAGTTTAAATATAAAAGAAGTTATTATGATTAATTTTTTAGATGTCCACCGACATTCTGCGATAACCCAGTGAAAAATCCAGAAGATTGCTGCGATCATTGCGAGGACGATCCGTGTTCTCAGACATCGGGGAACTCCACGACTTCAGGTCAATCCTGCTCGTATAGAGGGCGTATTTATCAATCGGGGTCGCAATTTACAGACCCCAATGATCGTTGTGCTACTTGCAATTGTAAGGTTGGTGGAATTTGGTATTTATATAAGTTTTTTTGTGTTTTAAAAACTAAACGACTTAACTGACTGGTCTGTTTTGTCTTGTTTATATTTAAAAAAAAATCAACAGGAAGGTACAGTGGTATTTTAAGATGTGGCTTGATTGCATTAGATTGCAGACGAATAGTGCCTTTGTGTTGTCTTTTTCTTTTCATGTCATAACATTTTTTTCATAGTTCTTAACGATATGTTTTTTCATTTTTACTGTGGACAGAGCCTGAGCTGCAATTGTTAGAATAGATAGCATATCCTTTACGCTTTTTAGATATTTTTTCTCTTAAGGAAGTAGGTGTTTCGGTACACCTTTTTAATTTTGGTGCAAAAGGTCATTTGCATTTTGTTTGAAGCTTAAAGAATTGCAATATTTTAAAATAAGGTAGGTGTAGCATTTATTGTGTCAATATTTCACGAAAATTTCGATAATATTTTATAGGTTTATATTTTGCTTTTATGTACTTTTTTGCATTTTTGTCGCTAATATTATATTAACCTACTAACAGTAGAGCTCTTTAAAAAACATCTAATGCTATTTTTCAATAAAAAAAAATGAAATCCAATACATATTAATAATAAAACAAAGAGGAGATATACATGAGCGAAAAAACCTTGAAAATACCAGACATCAGTTTGGGGCTTTTTTCTTGGACTATGCTGAGCCCTGACTATGTTGCTGACTAATTCGTCCATGTGGACGGCTCTAGGTAATAACGGCCGTTTTCATAACAAATGCTTAAAGTTCACTTTAGCTAAAGTGACTTTATCACTCAAAGTTGAATGATTTTCATAATATTCCTGTTCTGTTCCTTTAAGTAAAGTGTGATTTTACGTTTATCAAAAGAAGTTGGTGTCAGTGACTATGACAGCTTCGAGAATTTTTCAATTGAAGTAGGGTTATGTTTATGTTCGTAATATATTTTTATATTAGTTTTTATGATTTCTTCTGATTTTCAACTTGAAATAAGTGTTATGGGTGAAGTAAATAGAAGAAGAGTTAGGGGTACACATTTTACAACCGAAGACGAATTGAATTTGGTAAAAATAGCTGAAAGATATAAATGGATTATTGATTGCAAAACCATTAAAGGTTCATTCATTTCGATAGCCATATTATGGAGAACTGCTGTTGCTGCAATTATTGTCATTGCTGTATCCAGGTTAACCCTTATACCTAGGGATAGTATAGGAAAGCGTCTTTTCCAGACACCATACTGTCTTTCAACTGTATTTCTAGTTCTTATTAATGACTCATTGTATAGTCTTTCAGCCTCTGTATTTGTTTCCTGCAGAGGAGTCAAGAGATATGGTTGAAGTCCATATCCAGAGTCTCCAATTAAATGGAGCCTCCTAAATTGGCCTCCTTCAATAGCTATTTGTGTATTAAGAGCGGAAGGTGATAATCTGCCGAAAGCGGCAACGCCCTTTTTGCTCGAATTGCACACAAGATTTTTTCTACGATCACCTTATTTTTAAACAAATAATTAAAAAAACCATGAAAAGTACACTTTATTAGAATGTGATGTTGAAAACATGTAACAATTACTTATTATTTTTATTTATTGAGAATGTTTGTGACTTCTTTTCTTTATAACCCACTGCTTCTAACTTCAAAAATGCAATCAGTTTAGTGTATTTACTGATGTTAATATCATTTTTTACTAGCAAAGTGCTTCGAAGTATCGAATATTGTGACCACAAGGTTGAAGATTTTAGAGTTTTGGATTTTTTGCCAAAATAAGTCAGCAATACATTCTCCGAATATTTTTTTTATTTTCTTTGAGCGGCACCAATCCATGAAAATATTGTGTTGTTTTTCGTATTTACCTCTGGTTTTAGTTGGCAGAAGATTAAGAGTAATATTTTTAGCAAAATCTGCTATATCTGGAGGTGTGCTTGAAAATTCACTGTCACTATCCATTTTTCAAATAGCTATTTATAAACAGACAACTTTTTTATAAACTAAAAATGAAATAATGACGTTTCATTAATACCATAGTCTACTATTTTCACAAAATAGTAGGTAGGTACTTAAATATGCAATCACTGTTGCATCTAGGTGTATAATGCATTGCCTACCTTCTGACTGTTATATTTCTACTACGTAAACTTGTCCGTATAAATCAATACTATGAAAATAGGAATCTGCAAAAACGATCAAGAAAATTGTCAATCTTAACAACGTTATATTTGTAATAAGTTGTAAATATTAATTTTTATCTTGAACTAAGAAATAAATCCTTCACTGTAGTATTGAATCAAAATAATATCAATGTATGAGGTTTAAATTATTTTATAATTTCAATAAAATTAAACATATAAAATATACACCTCCATCTATTTGTTGGTAGCGTAACCAGCAGCGTTGTAAATCCAGTAACTTGTATAAATTGTAGATGTCAGTCAAATTATATAGGAATATTTATTAATTTCGTTCGAAATATCTTCAAATATTAATATTTCAATTAAAATATTCGGACTGCTCTACATTTTGTTTTAATATATCTATTATTTACTACCTTTCTTTAGTTCATTGTAAATGAAAACAGGCGAGCGGAAAAGTACGCTCTAGAGCGTAAATAATGTCAATTATGACAGATCGCGGAAAACATCAACTTTGCGGTTAGATTTGAGTGTGCAAAAGTCTACTTTGGTTAGTGATCGTAGGAAAAATTATTTTTCAATCGACTATTATTAAGAATAGTCTGATCATGAGCACTCCCTGGCCATCTCGCCACTATAGCAGGTTTGCTTAACCTGAATCTTTGGTAAAATTCTTCATCTGACCAATCATCAAAATCTGTTATTCTCTGTTTATATATTTTTAGTTTCCTAATGATGAATAATTCCTCTACACTGTCGTTCTCGTTGCTGCTACCTCAAAGGCTGATGAGTCGGTATCTATTTCCGTCTCAAGAGAATTTGTCCACAATACTGACACAACGAACTGAAAACTGTCTTAAATTTTGAGGTTAATGTCGCCTAAAGCCGCCATTGTGTCCACTTTAACTTAAAGTCGACTTGAAGTTATAAAGACTGTTATGAAATCGATTTTTATTTAAAGTTTGCTTTAAAACTTGAAGAAGTGTTAAAGTTTCTTATGAAAACGGCCGTAAGTGTCACTACTTTATTGTGGCACTTCGGCTAAACTCAAACTTTTCTAGAAGACTCAATAGATAATTCAGGTTCCAGTGAATATTACCATAATATCCTAAAACTTCTCCTCTTTTTATTATTATTATTATAATTAAAATTTAGTTGTTAATTGTTTTCAATTTTTGAATACTAATCGCATATTTCAAGGCTCTGTACCACAGTTAAAGGCATGGCTAGCCTATTTGCAATAGAGCTTAGGCTGGCTTGCTAGGCTAGTTTGTTACTAAAGCTAGGCGTTACTAACAATTAACACTGGATTCCCTTGCAGGTGCCGTACTGCGCAGAACTGGTGAGCAATGTCGCGTGTTGTGTGCATCGGTAATCACTATATCACACTTCTAACTACACTTTTAACCCGAACTTTACGTTCGGGTCGCATTTTAGCTTAAAATCGTTAGTTCTTTACGCTATTCAAATATTTTTCCACCTTATGTAACGTAATATACAAAAACCGTCTCAACATTCTCCTATCTCTTATAATACGATCCAGTTCCATTTGAGCTTCCCGCGTTGACATCCCTACTGCTTCTTCTTTTAATGGCCTCTATCTTGCTGACGTAGGTAGGCCGGGTTAAAATGTTCCTTCTAACAAATCGTCTTCTTCCTCTGTTCGATTCGTATCAATGTTACTGACTTCATTGCTTCTGCTGCTTAATATTCTTTTAGTTTTCATAATCATCTACTCATATACGTATTGCTCAATCTTTCCTCAGCTAATATTTTGAAAATTTTGTCTGTAAACTAATAAAAGACAGTCAATTTATGTTAAAATTATCGAGAAATATGATTTGCTTTATATTTTTCTATTTCATAATGGTTTATATACGAAGGAATGAATTTTTTTCGGTATTTTAAATAGAACTAACGATTTTGATTTGCTGAACACAAAACAACATATACACACCTCTAGTAGTGCCTGTTTGCCTGTTTTTGTAGAAAATTAGAAAACTAATATTCATGATAACACGGTCTTAACACATTTTAACTTTCTCTGGCTCAAACGTATGCCTAATATTTCGATTTTCATTACTTTATTTACATTTTTTTTTTAAATAAAAATTGCAGTGCGTGCCTAAAGTGTTTTTACAGCTTTTATTTCTCCAAGATTCTTTCTTACGTCAAAAGTCAAGTATCTGTCAATACTATTCTAACTATATTTTTGCTTAAACATTCCATCACGAGTTAAGAAATGTCGAAGGTGGTCCCAGAACAGTCTGGATCTGATTTGTCGTTATTAGAAGTTTGAACGTCAAGTCACGTAAAAAGTAGAATCCTCTTTCTTCAAGAACAACTTTAATCATCTTTTACTTCGATCAAAATTGCTTAGACAAATTTTTCGCTTGTCGCCTTTAATTTTTCACTCAACTTTCTCATACGCCAGCTTCAGCTTTTCCTAATATTTTCCTCCACCTTATTCTAGCTCTTCTTATCCAGTCCTCTTAAGTTTTCTCTAACAGATCCATTTCCTTCTAAATCTTCTACTTCTCAGCTACTAAAGCTTCTGTTACTTCTACAAGACAATGATTTTAGACGTCTTGAGACAGACAATTTAAAAGTTTTGTTATGGAAAGCTCATAAAGAGTGGCTTTGCAATTATATCAAGTTTAACGAGAATTTTTACAAGAACAGCTATTGCGATTATATTCTCCCTAGCTTCTTTTTAAACCAAGTTTACCATGAAAGTGATCAGCACTCAACTGAGATTTCAGCTGCAGAAGAAAACAATAACGAGTTTAATACATTTTTTTTTTGAATTTTGTTTTGTTTATTTTCAGTTTGTGATAGAGAAATCTTTGGTAAAAAATTTCTAAATGTAAACGAGCACTCTATAGACGTGTATGCTACTGCATGTTAGTCTTAATTAAGTAGATAGATATCTCTCGAATTGGCCTACAACTCAATTCATTCTCAAATTTCAATAAGTATGAGTAGGTTTGTATTTTGGTGCCGTAGAAAGCATGTAGTGAAATATTTTTGATGTCAAAATGAAATTTCAATGAAATCATAATTATTTTCAGTTTTTTTTTAACAGCGGAGAGAAAAAAACAGTATTTTTTTGTTCATTCGTCAAATAAAATTATTATTACGTGAAAATTTGAGGTTATGTTTTATTATCTATAACTTTTATGGACATTACTCTCCTCTAGGAGATTACGTTTTGATGTAAATCTGCTTTGAACCCATAAATGCAACCCCCCTTTTCATTTTATCTCGCGTTTCTTCTAAACTTTTCTCTCCGCTGTCATATAGGGATAGTTTTCTATTATTTTGTATTGATCGATGTATTTTTTAAAAATAATCCACGGACCTTCTTGTGCTGTTGAATGAGCATGATATAAATTCTCGTTGCATTCGTATTTGTTGCATAAATATGTTTTACCTTATGAACTATACTTCTAGCCGTCCAAATTAAAGCCCGAATTTTGACGAGAGCTTATTTTCCCGACTCCAATCCTCGCACCACGTCAAATTTAGTAGTTGAGGTGCGCATGCGTCCAAGCAGCCTTTAACCTTCTAGTCGATACAACTTAGAGATACAACTCAGAGGTCGTAGGTTCGAAACCCGGTTTGGACTGGTTTTTTTTTTTTTTAGTTTTTTATTTCTTATTTTCTGATATTTTTATACATAATTACACTTTCATCAACCGGGTTTGGGCCTGGGTTTTCTTCTTTTTTTTCAGATTTGTATTTCCTATTTTCTGATATTTAGAGGAAAGTCACCAAATATGGAATACCATTTTGTTTTTGGGATATAAAAAAAAACTTCAAATAAATTAAATCAGTTTAATGTTTTTACTAATCGCTCATACATTTATATGTGGTAATTAACAGCCTTTAATCAAATATATTAGTTATCAAATTAAAATCTAACACAAAAAACAAAATCACAAATGAGTAACCAAATCCATAGGTATCCATATATGGAATATAAGCATAAATCAACATAACAATAACAAAAATGGACATTTATATCTTTGAGATCAATTAAATAAATATGATATATTGTGATAAATGGAAGAAGTTACATAATTACTTGCAAAAGTCACAGATCCAAGTATCAAACTCTGGACCAGCACGAATGTGCCCAGAGCCCACACATCAAGCATTTAATTTAATATTCCATAATTAGACGACTGTCCATATTTGGATTGTTATACTAGTTCAAACTCTTCTAAATATTTTTTAAAGTCACAATATTTTAATGACAAAAGATCACAAAATGGTGAAATAAACATAATACCGATATACTAAATAGTATAACACTTACGTAAACAAACATAACAGCTGGTAATACTCGTTTATTATTTACCATAAAAATTTTCTGCTCGACAACAAAACAAGCCTGCCACACGTGAAGCATTCGCGCAACTGACTCGATGGTGTGGGTGCGATAGTTAGTAGAACGAATGAAACAGAAGATGGTCGAATGTTGCGTTTCATACTTATAGTCTTATAAAAATGAAGGCATTCCATATTAGGATACTATTCCATATTTGGTGAATTTCCTCTACATATTTACTTCAATATTGTTATGTTACTACTAAATTTGGCATCGTTGGATCGAGTCGGGAAAATAAGTTCTCGTCGAATTTTGTTCTTTAAACAGAAATGGGGAGAAATTCCTGAATTTCGAATGAAAAAGGATCGAAATAGTGTACTGAACAATGAACTGTTTCCACAAGCTTTTGAATTTTACTTATTTTTCTCTGTATAAAATATATTTAAGCAGCATTTTCAATGTCACTTTTGATAAATATTAATTAAGAAAATTATCCTTCATAATAATTATTTAATACATTTAAAATTTGATAAAAATTGCACCATTTCACTATATCAAAAAACAGCACCATTAACAATTAAAAGCACAATTTTATTTCAACTACTAAGAGTCACCAAAAATATATCAGATCTTTATAATAATCTTGAAAATACAAAAAAATAAAAACGACATACGATTTACACAAGTACAATACTATCTTTACTGACCATCCAATAGTTCAAAACATCCATGATATCTATTAAACTATCTCAGCTCATGATGTAACAGTTTGTCTTATCTGGCTCCCATCTCACATTGGAATTACTGGCAATGAAAACACTGACCACCATGCTAAAGAAGCCTCTTCTTCCATCACCACAACAACGTTCCAGCTCCCAGATGACATAAAACTATTATTCAAAAAGTCCGTAAAGGAGTCCTGGCAAAATTTTTGGCACAACAGTTGTATTACCCTTAACGTTCGAAATGCTTATACCATTTTTTGCGCGATCGTATTGAAATGTTCGAATTTCGAATAAAATAATTCAAATTTCTTCGAAATGAACGAAATGTCAAAAGTGACATTTATACTTCTCGATCAGTTTAAAATATAATTTGCCTTTTGGTGAAATTGTTTTCATGCTATTTATTACTTTTTATATTGTTCTGTTCGATTCTGTTCATTAAAAAATATCAATCTTCTTATTTTTTTGGTTCTTTTTGTGTAATGAATGAAGTAATATATTATTTAGGACCACTTAAATGTATGTAGGGCTAAGACGTCGGTAAGTAATTTACTTACCGACGTCTGATCGGTAAGTAAATCACTTACCGACGTGTTAGACTTAAAAACCAGTAAACACAACCTACCGACTTGACAACCGATGCTGTAAATAAACAAAAAAGATCGAACGCGCAAAAATTATATTTTTGTCGTATTTAGAGAAAAAAAAACGATCTGATATATTTTCAATCTAATATTAAAGCTTGAATAAAACGATTTTTCAAATAATTTTTTTTATATGTTTATAGGACGGAACGCTATGCTGCAATTATAATATCTTTTGCGGTGATTATCAACGAGCAGTGGGATTCGACGGCGTGGTGGCGCCTAAAAATGTACATTCATCAAGTGACAGTGACATTATTAAACAATCTAGTTATCTTCAATTGGCTACTCATAGTGCTGGACCATATATCAGTGATACGAAAAGTAGCAAGACTGACAATCGTCCCAAAAGGGCGACAGACGCGGGTTGAAAGCCCCATAACCCCCAAATTCGGTCTTACATTCCTTGACACTTGCGTGCAATAGCTGTTACTAAATAATAATAATAATAATATTCCCCTGAAATTTTTTTTTAAACAATGTAATATTATTATGACAGACTGGTTAGGAAAATTATCAATGAATCCCAGGGATACGGGGGGATGAGGGAATATTATTGTTATTATTTAGCTTGCCTAATCTCAAGTGTCTTCCTAGATGTTTAGAGGAGATATTTTTATCTCCAAACGCGCTTCGGCAGCTTACATTTGTTACGATGTCATACCCAAATAAGCATACGTAGTGTCCCTAAAAAAACAGCTATCTATACCTATCTTATATATTATTTTTTAATGCACTGCCAGTTTTTGTTTATAACAAAGAAAAACTAACAAGACTTTGTAGAAAAAATGCTCTCTATATTTTTTTTGTGGATAATAAATTGATTTACAATGTCCTGTTGGTTTTAAACTGCGCAGAAAAATGTTTGTTGTATGTCGAATAAACAGAGTGGCCCATATAAAATAGCTTAATTCTCTTTCTACGCTCCTTACTTTTGAGAAATATTTTTTTTCGAAAAGTCCCTAATAGGGTACAAGCATAAATTTTGCTATTGGTGAGAATTGACGCTTTAACAGGTCTCTTAACACCTTGCATGCCTATTTTTTCAAAAAATATAAACTCTACTTTTAAAACGATTTTAAAAATCATAAAATTTGAAAGTCCGCCAAAACGCGCTTTACGTCATAAAGATGGCACATGGAGTGACGTCAATTGTTTACATTCTTATTCGTGTTCGTGTTCTTGTGACCTAATTTGTTTCTGAAAATTTTAAAAATGGATAAAGCCGAAAAAAAACTTGGTATTCCAAGTATTGCATTGTTCCAGAGTGTGAATCAGCGTCTATTAAAACTCCAGACAAAATATTTTCTTTCAAAAGTCTTAAAATATCCTCGGAAATATCGAATATTTATGTCCACTTTCCAATTTACGTTTAGTTAATTAAAATACAAAATAAACACAAAACTACACAGAACCTAATGCAATACCGGCCATATTGACAAAAGTAAACAAATTGTATGACATCACACATCACACATCGGTAGCGTTCGGAAATCCTCGGGTGGAGGTCGGAAAGTGCATTGAAAGCAAAATATAAAATATGCGTGTACTCTATTGTTGGCGAGTTTCTTGTTTATAATAAATTTTTTCTTTGCTTCAATAAAATAGTTTTAAAATGTAAGAGAATTGAAAATATCAACGCTATGAACTAAAAAGCCACTATAAAACATTTTAATTTCGAAAATATGTATTTTATAACGTTTTGATAATAGTTTTATTAATGCTTCAGCTTCCTACAATAGAATAGTGTTCGACGCTCAAGGGGCATCTACCAAATTCGACCTTGCACAATTATGCTTTGTAAATTTTTTTGTTTCCCTACGTCCTCGCGTTTAAGTTCACATAACGAAAATTTTATGTAGGTAGCCAAGCGATCCAAGCGGATTTTGGTTCACGTACTACTCTATAAGCTTCGTCAGTACTGAACAGGGAGACCGCCGAGACCAGCGAGCGTTGTATCAACAATGGAACGGCACGCGACTACCGAAGCAGAGAGACAATGTCAGTCATAGAAGGATAGAAAAGCGAGAGATGGATTTTTATCCGATATTTTAGTGGTAGCAACCGAATTTCAATAAGGAATTGTACGGTCATAAGTAATTTGAGGATTCTGAGATTTTTATATAGTATTCATAAAGCTTCAAATTAGACTTCTTATCAATTAGTTTTTCCATTTAATCCATATTTAATTATTTACAAGGGCTCAAACTTTGCTTAATATGTGTAATTACCTCATGATTCGTATTTTTTTCGACAAAATTTGGTTAGCATTTCAAAGTTTTTATTCGATGAGAACTCTAAGTTCAACATTAATCTACATGATATATTTTTTTCTTAATTTTCAATACATCCATTACCTCAAAATTCTTTGCCAAAAATACTTCGATATTTTGTCAAATCGCTGCCGATAGATTCCCCTTAAGATTTTGGAAGTAATAATAAAATTAAATTAAAACAAAATATTTTTTTGGAAAATTTAAGAAGGGCAAGTTGAGATGTTATATGTGGGTCACACTAGAAAGAAAATGTTTCTAGTTCTTCCAAAATATTTTTTTATATACTGTAAATATGGGGATGGAAACATAATTTCTTTATAATTTGTATATCAAAATATTTAAAATCAATATCAAAAATTTTCAAGTAGCTTTTTATAGAACTCGAAATATTTTCAACGTAAATTTTTCAAATACATGTTATTTATCTAACTTCGAAAAATAAAAGCATAGGAATATAGTCGCTGATATATAGGACTTTGTACCAAAAATTTGAGAGATGATAAAAAGAATAAAAATAATTATAGTATTTCATATTAAAATTGTTCATCACTCCTTTCGTTAACGAGCTATAGTAATGTAAAGTTTATAAACACCTTATTTTTAGTCTTTCTATCATCTACCAAGTTTTTGGAACGCCCTGTATATCTGTTTTTTATCGAATTACAACGTCTGTCAATGTTTAAGGATTAAAACGAATTTTTAATTAATATGCACAATTTTATTAGCCCTTCGATAAAAACTTTTTTTTTAAAATGTGTAAATTGGATGCATCTAAAATATATATTTGGCGAAAATTAAAATAAGTATAAATAAAACGTAATGTTTAAATAAAATATGAATTTATATATATCACGCCAATTGCCTACATATCACTTAGTTTTCAAAAATAATATGCTTAGGAACTTTTTTTAAATTAATTTTTGGTAGCAAATGGGCTAATAAAAATTGTACACTCAATACATAGGCTTAAAATTAACGTCAATTATTTTGGATTTAATATTTCAGTGCGCCTAATTATAATAATTCTATTTTATGGCAATTTTCAATAAGATTTTAAACCTTTCTTAGTTCCCGCCTGTAAAATTGACACTACTTAATTTTTCTTTCAGAAAATGGTTAGAATTTGTTGGTAATAGATTTCCGAGCTTCATTTTGTGAAAAAAATAATATTTTCACTAAAAAACTAGAAATTTACCTACCAAAACGGTTAGTTTACATGTGTAATTTTTTAAAATTTTTTATTTTTATTTATCATAAAAAATTGTAGAGGAAGGTATTTCCTAATATTTTTGGCTCCAAAATAATTTTTTGGATTCACTTACGAAATGTCATCATTTTGACACTCATTTTAGTTGCAAAACGTGGTTCATTTTGTCACTCAGGGACAACAAATCCATTTATTTTTACTATGAATACCTAGTTTTATTATGAAATTAATTAGACAACTACATATTATAATATTTTTATTGAGAAATCACTGTAATTTATTATAAATATTAAACGAACAGTTTTGAAACGTATTGCCACGGAATACTGCTACCTTTTGTTCATTAATTGTAGACATAGATGAAACCCCAGATGATACATCATTGTTAAAAAACTCAGCCACGTTTGAATTCATTGTTATGCTTGTCGATCTACTTTGTTTCGGAACTGCGATATTGTCGATATTTGTCAATGTATTTTGCCCAAGTATCTTCACAGCTGTTTTTCTTTTATTATTGATAGATTCGTCAATATAATTTTCAGCAACAGCGTTGGACTTCCATCCACCATGCCTTTTCAACGTTTGTATATCAGTAACGTTGCAGACGATCTGCGAAATGCATGGCTAGTGTATAATTTAGGATTTTGCAAGCCAAGGAATGTTGCTATTTTTTGGGGGTGTCAGAAAATGTGTTGATGCCAACAGGTTGAATATTGCATTTTCCGTTTCGATATCCGAGGAAAAAACGATTATTTTTTACATGGTTTAGACGCATTTGAATGTATTTTCGGACTAATGCAATCAGATTAATTCCATCAATATCACCTTCGGTTATTGTAAAAATTCTCTCAATCTTTGTCTTCGTATCTGGAATGCTTATTTTAATAAAAGAACCGCAGTCGCTAACATCCTCGTTCCGCATATTTAGTAATTCATTTCTCCGGCAACCTCCTGCTATCCCAACTATAAAAATTACTTTCAAACATAAATAAATGTGATCACCAGCTTCTATTAAAAATCTACTGAAATGTTCCTTACTAAATGTTTTTGATTTTTTTGGCCGATATCCTTCCGCATTCCTTTTCAAAAAAAGCAATCAAATTTGTAAACTTACTGATATCCACATTTTTATTGACATAGATTGTTGTTCGTAACATCGAATAGTGACTCCATATCGTCGACGGTTGGAATATTTTGGATTTGTATGAAAAATAAGCAAGAAGAACCTTTTCTGATACCGTTTTTTCAATATTTATCTTCTTCACTTCGCACCACTTTTGGAAGTTAGAATAAGCTGTTTCATATTCTGCTTCTGTTCTGACTTACTTGGCAGCAAATTTGCTACAACAGTTTTTGCAACTTCTTCAACGTCTGAAGGTAGGGACTCTTCAGATTCGCTCATTTTTAAAGACAGAATGGACAGAATTAACAAATAAATGTGGTTATTTTGACAAATATGTCTTAACATTTGAGGTTTTGATCATTGTTGTAATGGTTATCTCCATAGAAACAAACAAGCATGGCTTTGATAGTATTTAAAATTTCAATGAAACGTAATGAAAATTTTCTTTTTTTATTTTTGTCAACTGAATTACAAAAAATCTTGTATATAAACACGATGCAAAACGCCGTGTTTTTTGCACGTTCATTTTGCAACTAGTTGTATAAATAGCTATTTCTCTGCCCAGGATCTTTCTTGATGATACAGGTGGTCTATAAGATTTTATGAAAAGTTGTAGAAATTCATTGATACCCTGTCAATTCAATCCACAAAGTTAAAACTGTAAAACATGAAGCTCGGAATCAATTTTTTTCCAATTGTTGATGTGGCTATATCTTTCCAACTTTACGATCTTTGCAAATCTAATAGTGGTACTTATAAACAATAATTGAAAAAAAATCTATCAAGCCTAATCACTATGTTACTATTATTCTCCCAATCACAATATATGAACGTATTTGTGATTTAATACAAGGTAAAATAAATGTAATAACTGTTAAAGATATTATAACGAAAATAAATATATCAACATTTTAGATTAAATTCTGTCATAGAGCCAAATTGACGGAAATTGTTTGAAAATCTTTTTCACAAGATATCATCCCTTAAATAATAGAGTCCCTTTTTAATAAATATAATATTTTGGCAAATTGTAAATGTTTAAAAAGTGAGCAATGTCAAAATGAAGTTGACTTAACCAGATATACCGAGATTCTGTAATGAATGCAGGTCTCTCCCATCTATATTCTTCCTTCTCTAGTAGTATGAGCTTTTTGAGATGTTCATTGATGTAGCAGTGTCTTCTAAGAACAGCTGATAAAACCCAGAGAGCAATGGTGCTCTGACATGTACAATATTTTATTTGCTTCTATTCCAGTGTGTTAAAGAACCATTATTGTCGCCTTTTCTAAGCATTCTCATACCATTTTAGATATTATTTCACAAGACTTCTGTGGTTCAAAGGCTCAATATATCAATACTAAACAGGGCACACATTCCCATGGCATTTATTTCCGCTTGGAAGGTACTTGGGGTTTTTCTCAAACTTTGATAGTTCCTGATCTGACTCTTATCCCAGTCATTGATCGGATCTGAGCTCTTTAATTCCCAAATTCAAGACTACTCAACCATTCTAAACGGTGGAAGATCTCTTGGCAATCAAGGCATGACTCATTATCTGGGTTATTGGAGGCTATGAGTCTAGAGACTAAGAGGAGAGAGCAATGCTGTAAGGATTTAGTTGTATATAGGGGTAAGGAAGCTTATGCTTGGCTGGTAGTTGTTGTAGAAGATTGGCAATATCACAGGATAGAGATTGCAGAGAAAGGCGTAGATGGAAGTTATGATTACATAAAATGTGCTAGGGTTGAGGTGGGATTCAGGAAAATGATTTAGATGTTCAACAAGTACTACAGCTTTTATTTCAACAGAAACATTTTTTTTTAAACGCGATAAATTCACAAATATCCTGGGTGAGTCAATTTCTATGACGTTGCTTATCAGATTTACGAAAAATTTATAGAAAATATAATGTATCGTTTATACAAAGGATCTAATATAAATATATCTAATAAATGTTGGTGTTGTTGGTCTTTAAATGTTTCATACTAATTTAATAAATATTGTTTTCGAAGAAATCCATATTTCTCGAGCCTATTGTGAAAAAACGCGCGAGATTTTAAATGTTATATAAGTTACCTTGAAAGGTATTTTTATATTCATAGTTTATGTGACTTGTAAATGTCTCGTTTTAGAGACTAACTAATAATCATAGTTGACAGAAAATGTATTAATTAGATCACAAATATAGTCTAGTTTAAAAGGTTTACGTTTCCCTACTATTTATATTGATAACAATGTGATATATTTTCCAATTTCGTCTCCTCCAATCAGTTTTCAATGAAAAAATAAAAATTTTCTGGACAACTATGAAAATTTATCGAAGAAACAGTCAAAATTAATGTCCTGTGACATGGCTAATATAAATTTTAACAAGCTGTAACCACAGTATATAAACCAACCAGTAGTTTATCTCTCATAAATTTCATTCATAAATTGCCAGAGCTTTTGATAACCTTGAACGGATCGTTTTACGATTCATTCGGCATAGGCGTAGGTGCATACGTTTTAAAATGACTTGAACGTGTTAAATGTTTTTTCTTAAATATTGTAGATTAGTGAATAAAACAATAGTCTTATACAAAATATTTATTGGTTTTTCCATATCACAATTTTCATTTTGTTATGATTTTTAAAATTTTTATTGACAAATTAAAATGTGTAATATAGTCGTACCCTGAAGAAAAGTTTTATTAAATATTTTATTGGAAAATCAACACAAGGATGTACAAACTCTGTTGTTTGACTTATAATTATAAGTGATTCAACAATATTATATTCCGTATCAACTTTCTCAAAATTCATTTGGAATAATGTTTCTAATGATGTAATGTACAAAATTTTCATGCGGCATATTCAAGTTTCCAAAGGTATCCTTATTCGTATTTTCATAAGCTCTAAGGTAACAATATAAAGACGAATCGTCTAAATTCTGATACGCTTGTGAATACGTCTCACATACGCTGCATGTATGAATTTCCGAACATTTTTTAATTAAATAACCACAAAAGTAGCGAACAATTTTATTCGCAAATTCACCACTTGCACTTTGGTTGGATCGCAGTACAGCACTGGCCGCCGGATGATATAGTCATCCGAACGACGTTGTAGGTCACAGAGAGCTCGGCAGTGTAACGTCACGAGATAACATACTGGTTCGTTCCTATACTGTGCTGTAACTGTATCCTTTGTATAAAACGATTTGATGAAACATTTGAGCGTAAAAACTACAAGAAATTTGACATGCGATATCTATTTTTTACCAAAAATTTGACATTTAGTTTGCCGCTACGAAAGATACGTCTGCATCCTATCTTTGAATGATGTAATTTCTCCCGACAAATGTCAAAATTTACGTCGTATGAAATATAGATCGAGTATTTAAAATTCTCTTGTGGTGTGTAAAAGCAAACTTATTCTTTTAGGCCTTAATGTGATTAAATAAGGCAGAAACTGATCAAATTTTAAGGATATTGTAATAACTATAGACAATAATATATAAGTATAAGTATTTGGTTAGAAAGTTAGCTAAATTTTTTATACGTACTGCATGACGCTGTTCAAAATGGTTTATGACGAATTTGTTCATTGCTTGCAACATTTTGAAAATTTTACAACAGTTCGACTATATTTGTGTGCTCATTTTCTAATCTATTTCAGCAAAATTATCAGTAAAATTGATACAGGTGATTCATTAAATTCTTCTACATCGCCACGATAACTATGTACGGTGCCAACGAACTCAAATGGCTACATACCGAAACACACAGGGTGATTCAAAAGTCAAACACAAGTTCATGTGGTTTGGTGCTCTTCATTTGTTCTTACTGTAATATTTTTTGCTTTAATGAATTACCCTGTACGTTTTCAAAACTGTATATTACTAAGAATATAACGATATATAATTTTTAGATTAATATAAATATATAATGACTACTGAAAGTTCCTAAAAGCAGAGATGAATTTTATGTAAATCGTTTTTTGCTTTTTTAATTTCTTAATGACTGGGATTTTTTGTCTATTTGAAAATTGCATTGTATTGTTACATTTCTATTGATTATTATTTAGAGAGAAACTATTTTAGCCAGTCACTCGGTTTTTTTGACATTTTACGTACTAATTTGACGGCCGCTGTCATTTACTGTTACCAATAGTAACAATTACCAATAGACCTGTTTCTATTTATTATAATAACCACGTTTTAAATGTTCTAGGCCCTATCCTCTTTATCTGCTAATTTTTATTATACAGTGCTTTTCAGATAAAAGTATCCACCTTTAATAACTTTTGTAATACTGGTATTTAGAAAAAATCCAAAAACACGTTAATTTATGTTGGAAGGGGCAAGCATTATGGCTTATTTAAACTTACTGGAAAAGCCACCCCCTCACCCCTAGCAGCATACCCTTTATTTTTTTAAATTACTTTTCATATTTTTGATGTAAAATTTGGATACTCCTCTTTGAGCTGATTTCAAAAATGTATAATACTTGTAGGTTAAAGTGGTTAGTTCATGAGATAAACAATTTTTCTTTTAAGAGCACAAATTTTACTTATTTTTTACTTTCACCTTATTTGCCTCTACTAAAATGGGTTGTACAACAGCTCAAACTCTTTAATCTTTTTAACTGTGCTATTTATTATGAAGTTACAATAAGTGTTCAAAATGAGTACCATTCACTTCCATACAATGGTATAATCTATTTTGAAATGCCTCTCTGACATTGCTTAATACGGCTGGATTTAATTGTCGACATTCATTTTCTATCCTCTCTCGTAAATCATCCAGAGATTCTGGTTGGGTAGCATAAACTTTTGTTTTTAAATACCCCCATAAAAAGAAGTCTAGGGGTGTTAAATCCGGTGACCTAGGTGGCCACTCCATCATCTGCCCCCTTCTACCTATCCAACGAGCGGGTAATGTTTCGTTTAAAAATTGTCGGACAGGCATAGCATAGTGTGGGGGAGCTCCGTCTTGTTGAAATACCAGTAAATCTTCGGAAAGGTTATCATCATTTTCTATTATTGTTGTAATACGTGGGTCCACCCCTTCCCTGAGTAACTCAAGATATGATTCACCATTTAAATTTCCGTTGATGAAGAAAGGTCCGACAATGTGGTCACCTAGGATACCACACCAAACGTTTAACTTTTGGGGATGTTGTGTATGGAATTCACGCATAATATGTGGATCACTTTCAGCCCAATATCTACAATTATGCCTACTTACTAAGCCATTTAATGAGCATTCATCAGAAAAGCAAATATTGTTTAACAATTGTGGATTGTTATTGATAATTTGCGTCATTGATTCGCAAAACTCTAGACGACGATCAAAATCATCTTCATTCAACTCGTGCACCAACTTAACTTTGTATGGGTGGTACTTGAATTTATGTAGAACTCGGAAAACTGTAGAAGATGAAACACCGATCGCTCTACTTATTGTTGACAACGATTGGGGTTGTTGAGCCTCTAATATGACTTGCCCTAAAATTGCCACTTGGATTGCTTCGTTATTTACGAGTCCCTCTCGCTTATGCACTTTATTGCAAACAGACCCTGTTGTGGTAAATTTCTCCATTCAGTTGAATTACATACCTATGAGTTGCATGTCTTCCGTCATGTAATTCGTTAAATATTCTAGCAGCAGCTCTTGCACAATTATTATTTTGGTAGTATAAACCTACAATTTCAATTCTTTCTTGCAAAGAGTAAACCATTTCAGAGAAACAAAATAAATAATGTATCAAATTACACTATCAATAGTGACTACAAATTCTAGTTGACAATGTCAAACTGTAATAAAAAGTAGAGTTTTTTGTTGTTTGGATTTTTTAAGTAGAATAAATAGCACAGTTAAAAAGATTAAAGAGTTTGAACTGTTGTACAACCCATTTTTGTACAGGCAAATAAGGTGAAAGTAAAAAATAAGTAAAATTTGTGCTCTTAAAAGAAAAAATGGTTTATCTCATAAACTAACCACTTTAACCTACAAGTATTATACATTTTTGAAATCAGCTCAAAGAGGAGTATCCAAATTTTACATAAAAAATATGAAAAGTAATTTAAAAAAATAAAGGGGATGCTGCTAGGGGTGAGGGGGTGGCTTTTCCAGTAAGTTTAAATAAGCCATAATGCTTGCCCCTTCCAACATAAATTGACGTGTTTTTGGATTTTTTCTAAATACCAGTATTACAAAAGTTATTAAAGGTGGATACTTTTATCTGAAAAGCACTGTATAGTCAGGCAGCTTATTTAACTATTTTTGATCTGACAAGCTAATTGTATATTCTAGTTTATATTTATTGATGAAATTTGTCTCTGCTTTTTAATTATGTGGAGAGGGTTCCGCTAATGAAAATTATGCTGCAAAAAATTATATAAAAACTTGTTTATTAACAAAATAAAAAAAACATTTAAAAATCTAGAGTTTATGGTAATGGAAGCATATCTAGTTATACTTAAAATCATTGCAATAGAGAAATTGTGATATTGTTGAAATTAAGACTATGAAACATAATAAAACAGTGGCGTACCCATAGTATTTAAAAAAAAGTAGGTTTAAAGTTGGCAATTGTCTATAAAATTCTATTTTTCTCGAAATACAATGGAAATTTTCCAAATTTAATTTTAGTACAAAGATTTTTTCAATTATTTTCTATAAATATGACACGCGACAAACTTTTTACTGAGTTCATGATTTTCACTTTACTTTGATGACAAAAAATGTCATAAATGACTTCGTATGTGTGCACCACTGTTCAAAATCAAACTACTTGAAAAATATTGCAATTACATCTAGAGTGAGCCAGAATTTTGGAGGAATTTAATCATTCTTATGGGTAATTTCACTTGGCGTGGGTAATTTCCTTGAAATAAACTTAGCACAAAATATATGTAATGTAAGGCTAAGTTAAAATTAGCATTTGAGATTTTAAAGATAGTTGCAGGGTCTGTTATAATATAAATAAAAAAAAAAGATTTGGTGCTTGGGGTGATTTAACATACAGGGTGAATTAAGAGAAACTGCACATAAAGTGTCTGATTCTATTGTTCACCAAAATACAGGGTGAAATGTGAATTTTTCTAGTAGATATGTGCATGTACATGGTTATTGGTTATAATTTGACCATCCCTTTATTTCTCTTATGCATACAGATACAAAAAAAAGTTTTAAATAAAAGTTGTGGGAGTATAAATGAATTTTAATAAAATATACTTTGTACACCATTAGCGTTTTTAAATTAGGGGGTATAATATAAAAATACATTTTTTTATATAGAACGCCCTGTATATTATGACATATTTGGATAGGGCATTTTTTTTTCTTGTAACAAAAATATATACTTTCATAGGTCTAGCTCTTATACTTTCCAAAATAATGTATTTTGGAAAGTATAAGCTAGACCTATGAAAGTATATATTTTTGTTACAGGCCTTATCCAAATATATCATAATATACAGGGAGTTCTATTTAAAAAAATGTATTTTTATATTATACCCCCTAAAGCAAAAACGCTACTGTGTACAAAGTATATTTTATTAAAATTCATTTATACTCCCACAACTTTTATTTGAAACTTTTCTCTGTATCTGTATGCATAAGAGGAATAAAGGGGTGGTCAAATTATAACCAATAACCCTGTACAGTTGCTTCTGATTCATTATATTGTTCTAAAATGTGTTATAATATGTTTCGAACGTTTTGTTGTATCATAAGATTACGTAGTTTTTGTCAATTGGTGTATAAAATGTACAGGGGGTGTATAAAAAGATGATAAAAGGGAACAAACTGAACAGTTTGATATATAGTTATTTATTAATAAATACACCCTGCAATTGTCTAGATGACAAATAATGACTGATTCTCAGTTTTACCAACCTGATTTCAGATACTTCCTAACTAAGTAATTCCCTTTTACTGACTAAATTTTTATTAAGTAGAAATGAACAGAAAGAAATGAAAAGAAAGAGGAGGTGAATGAACCTGAAAAGATTGAGTGACATTGTGACAAAGACATTAACCGTTTATCATCTCAAAGTGAAAAGTAAATTGCATTTAGGGAATGGTAGGTAAAATTGGGCATGAGTTTCCATAGCCGTAGGTAGGAAAATATTTGTAAATTTGTTTAAATAAGTAAATGATAATTTATTGCTCATATTGTATTATGGCGCAGTGCCTGATTTTATCTTATTTTTTTTTTACCAAAGAGGTCACTGTTGTAAATGTAAATACGATTGCTGAGAGTAAATCTGTTAGAGAAAAAAAATAGTAGTTGAAAAATGAGCTAATTCCAGTTTTACAGATAGAGCACATACCGTAAAAAATATTGTCACACATGATAGTAGGGTAAAAATGTATAAAAATCGAAACGTCGTTGGCTAAAAAATAGCTTGATTGTTTTATTATGTTTAGAACTGCCATATTGCATTAAAAAATTGCAATTGTAATTGCAACATAATTTATGTACATTATTTTGGCTTCCAAATATACAGTCATGTACAGTCATTTACAGTCATGTTGAGGACAGGTAATTAGCCCTGCAAAAAGAAAATAGATCACCCAAAAACCAAAAAAATATTTTCAATCAAAAAATGTACTCCTTCCAATCTATGCAGCTTCTATACCAAGTGCCCCAGGAGATGATAATGGGTGTATCTTTATACGTTAAGGAGTTATGGATCTCTAGAACTAGCTATAAAAAAACATACACTTATGTCCGAATGTCTGATGGTATTTTTGGTGCTTTTATCACTATTTTTTGTTGTAAAAACACATTTTCTATACTTCTCAGTACCCTTCATCTCCATGACCCAGTAAAATGCACTTCTAAGCTCCCAGATATATTATAGACAGTTTTAAACTATTTTTTAGCCAATACTAAAAATTATATAAAATATTTATAGTTTACCCTACTATGATTTTTTCTTGTTTGTGTATCAAAAAAGACACGTAGTCTTACACCAGAATTATAAATAGAATTTGTACTAAAATATAGCAAATGTTGGCTTTCACGAAACGTAACACAGAAAAAAATATTTTATATGGATCTCATTATATAAAAGATAATTAATTTGATTTAAAGATGTTGCCCGATCTATACGAATAATTTTTTTCTCTGTGTACGTTACTCAATTTTTATAGCATTGTAATTTTATTTTCTTAATTTTTGTTCAAGATTTAGTTTTTTTTTTTGTACATTCTGAGGTTTTTTATTTATTTATTTATAAATATTTTATTGTACAAATATTGCCATAACTTTCTGTTGTAAAAAATGTGTGCCAATCATTATTAAAATACATACTAAATCGTGGGGTTTTATTAAAATTACCACAACAACCATTTTGCTAGTCAATCCATCTAGGATATACATTCATATGAGTCGTCAGAAATCAGAATCGAATTATTTATTACAGCTTATATTGTTACGGGTTTTCGGTATTATTTTTATAGTTTATAAGCATGTTTTGCAATGGATACCATTAAAAAGAAGAAAACAGGAATTGTCTGCGTAGTTCGTGGATGTAACAATAAATATTACAATTGTGATGGAAAAGTATACCTTTTTCCAAAGGATTCAGAAAGGTGAGAAACTGTTTGTATAATACTTTATTATTTGATCTTCATATAACATTTATGAGCCTTAGTTTCATGCATTGATTTAATTTGTTGTTTTTGTTTCAAAGCTAAAATTTGGCTCGAAGCATGCGATAGGCCTGACTTGATGCCAAAACTATAATCTCTATACAATAGTAGTCATCGTTTATGTGGTGCTCATTTTTAACCAGACATTATTATGCAACCTAATAATGATTTATTGGAAAAGAATTTTGTTCGCTACTTTTGTGGTTATTTAATTGAAATATGTTCGGAAATTCATACATGCAGCGTATGTGCGACGTATTCATAAGCGTATCAGAATTTAGACGATTCGTCTTTATACTGTTACCTTAGAGCAGGGGTTCCCAACCTTTTTTTGTCTACTGCCCACTTTAAGAATAAATTATTTTTTAACGCCCCCCTTTTTAAACATACTTAAAAACCGCTAAGTACTCATAACTGATTATTGAAACGCAACTTTATAGTATTCGGACAGAGTATCTTTTATTGAAAATTAAACAAACATAATCAATTCTTATCTAAAAACTAATGTGAAGGTTGAATCTGATGCTGTTCAATCAGTTTGTTGATATCAGGTTCCAATTTACTCAAAAATAGCCGCAAGTCGCCACGTTCGGTAACACGCAAACGATTTCTCTTTTTAGTAAGCAGCGTTGCCACAGCACTAAATCCACGTTCACACAAATATGACGATGGGAATGCTATCAAAAATCGTTGAACAATTGACCACAATCCAGGGTACAATTGCGGGATCGGTTTTTGTAGCCAAAATTCTTGATATCCATTTTTGAACTTGATTTTTATTTCTTCGTTTGTTGTCAATTCTATAAGTTCTTCTTCCAGCTGATGTGACATTGATGTGTTGACATTTGAAAACGGATCCAACACCCAGTCTGGTATTTCCAAGTTTAAAATGTCCTGGTATCGTTCGGTGAAGTCAATGTGGAGGTTTTCCAAATGTTGGCAGTAGGCAAACAAGTCGTCGTTACCGCAGGATACTGATAAATTCGGAAAATTGTGAAACTCACGTCTGCCCATATTCTTTTTGTGCAGAAGCAGTTTGGCTGCGAAAGCAGCAACGACATTTTTTGTTTTAATTAAATTTAGTTCATCGCCTTGCAGTTGGAGGTTCATGTCGTTGAACAATTTATACAGGTATGTCATGTAAGCTATATTATTCTTTGATGTTATGAGCTTGTTGCGCAGTTCTGAATCTTTAGTTTCCAAGAACTCTATCACAGAGTCAAACAGGTTGTAAAATCGAATCAGACAATTGCCTCTTGACAGCCAACGAACTTCAGTATGAAGCAACAAACGGTTGAAATCTTCGTCATTAGTAACACAAAGCTGATGAAATAATCTATCATTCAAAGAGCTGCTAGGGATTTTATTGACTGCTTTGATGACATATTGCAGTGTTTGAAATAGTCGTTCACTTAAGTTTCTAGCAACCAAATGTTGTCTATGAATAATGCAATGTATAGCAAGGACATCTGGAATTTTATTTTTTAAGTACGCTATGAAGCCTTTATGGCGCCCTGTCATAGCCGGAGCGCCATCCGTAGCAACTGATATAATATTTTTCAAAGGAATCTCTTTCTCTTCACAAAACTTTTCCAATGTATTGAATATGGTTTCGCCTTTTGTATCTGTCTCCAAATTTCTGGCAAACAATAGTTCTTCACGTATTTTCTCATCTTTAATAAATCTCACGTAAGATAGCAACAACGCTTCATTAGCTGGTAAAGTGGACTCATCGAGCTGAATTGAGAATTGACTAGTCCTCAGATGATTGCACAATGATTCTTCAATGTTTTCAGCCATTTTTTCAATTCGTCTTTGCACAGAATTATTACTCAAAGGAATTTTCCGGATAATATCTGCGGCCGGTTTATGAAGCACAGTAGTTATTACTTCCTTTATTGCTGGCAAAATTAACAAATTAACTCTTCTCCGATGTTGTGTGGTTTGCCTTTTTGAGCAATTAACGAAGAGATATTGTACGAAGCTCGAAGTCCGTCGTCATCTTGCTTAGCAGCCGCCGAAAATTGTTTTGATACACTTGGCTGAGTATTATGCTTCTTCTCTAGGTCTTGAAAATATGCTACATTCTTGTATTTCTTATCTGGATGCATTTTATTCAAATGATCTTGCAGTCTTGAAGGCTTCATTGCTTCGTTCGAAAACGTTTTTAGACATAGAAGACACAAAGGCGACGACGGGTTTGTGGGATTTTCAATAAAACCGAATTTAATATATTCCGCAGAGTATTGCCGTTTCTTCTTTTTTATTTTTTTTCTGGGTCTCTTACCGCCCCCCTTTAGGCCTGCAGCGCCCACAAGGGGGCGCTATGGCCCACGTTGGGAAAGACTGCCTTGGAGCTTATGAATAAGGATACTTTTGGAAACCTGAATATGCCGCATGAAAATTTTGTACAATACATCTCATTATTAGAAACATTATTCCAAATGAATTTTGAGAAAGTTGCTACGGAAGATAATATTGTTGAATCACTCATAAATATTAGTCAAACAACAGAGTTTGTACATCCTTGTGTTGATTTTCCAATAAAATATTTAATAAAACTTTTCTTCAGGGTACGACTATATTACACATTTTAATTTGTCAATAAAAATTTTAAAAATCATAACAAAATGAAAATTGTAATATGGAAAAACCAATAAATATTTGGTATAGGACTATTGTTTTATTAACTCATCAGTGTACTGTTCTACAATATTTAAGAAAAAACATATAACACGTTCAAGTCATTTTAAAACTTATTTTAAATCTGTTTAAAATGAGTTTTAGTTTCTATTATTAAATAAAAAATTTTTTTATTGAACAAGCCCATTTTCACAATGTCAGTGCTACTCGTTAATGTTTTAGACTGATTGTTGATAATTAATACATCAATAGGTCCTTACGTAATTTAAATAAAACACTTTTGTAAGTTCAACTTTTTATTAAAACTGTATTAATTAGAACTAGACAAAAAAATGTTGGTATAATCAATATATATATCAGCAAAAAAAGACTTATCTAATATTAATTTTGGCAAAAGCGCAAAGCCATCGAAATAGACCAACAAAGTGGCCGATGTAGATATTTATCAAAAAAATCTCAGGTTTTCCTGGTCGTTCGTCCAAAAAACAACTGATTCTAATATTCCTAACGAGTTGTTACCTTTCGGAATTTGAATTTTTTTTGAGGTTATTTTTTTCTCTATCGATTTACATTATTCACAAAAACTGTCTATAGAATAAACAGGTAACTGTAACGAATGTTAGAAACAGTTTCTCACTGGCAATTGGAACCAATCCATCTACGTCACATTCTTCAAAAATATATGGAATAAAAAATTATTTATCTCAAAAATATGCGCTCCAAAGCATAAATATTTTAATAGCAAATCAACTCGATTATTTATATACAGTCTTAACCAATTTCAAATCGAATATTTCAGATTATTTTCAATAATTAATTTATTTAATTTTTATTATAGTCTGGTGAAAACCGTCCAAAATACAGGATTTCTATAGCGGATTAGAAGGTGCTATCTGTACACAGTTTCTCTTGTTGGCATTGATTAAGAAAGTTTACTGCTGAAGTGCCCAATTCAAGCCATTGACAAACATCCAGCACCCATACCGAAACCTACACCTTTAGGGCCAAAGTTGCGACCATAACAACCTAAAACAAAAAAATCAAATTCATCGGTACCAGTATTTTCATAAATCTTGCCTATCTCTATACGCCATTTCATCCTACTGCTTTGGTCGCATTACAAAAAAATTGCATTTCCACTACTAGCTGTCAAGTTGGCCATTCTTGCTTCTTCTAGCCAACTGAGAGGTTGAATTTCTCTATTAGTGGTTAATAATTCTCTATTATTAACCAAGGTAAATTCAAATATTTTGAGAATTCAGGGATATTAGTTCAACAAAAACTTGTGCAACATAATTTTGTATAGCCAGGAGATTGTCTTCAACATATTCGCTGCTTGAAATTACCCATCAAGATAAAATTATTTGAATAAAAATGCTATTAGTTTAAAATTTACATTTTAATATTCCAGAGCATTAGTCCAGACTGCAGTAATGAAACCATAACATAGCTATTTGTGTATTAAGAGCGGAAAGTGATACTTTGCCGCTTGAGGCAGAGAGTTGCAGAGAGTTCGGCAATCTGCCGAAAGCGGCAACACACTTTCTGCTCGAATTGCACACAAAATTTTTTCTACGATCACCTTATTTTTAAACAAATAATTAAAAAAAAACATGAAAAGTACACTTTATTAGAATGTGATGTTGAAAACATGTAACAATTATAGTTTTTCGTATTTACCTCTGGATTTAGTTGGCAGAAGATTAAGAGTAATATTTTTAGCAAAATTTGCTATATCTGGAGGTGTGCTTGAAAATTCACTGTCACTATCCATTT
>CAJUYH010002141.1:13414-55546 GCA_910591685.1 Galerucella tenella | reverse complement strand
ATCAGGATAGCATCATAAGTTTTTATCCAGGTTTTCTTATGATTTATAATTTGAATAGTTGTTAATCGATACACATTTCAATACACAAAATCACAAAACTGAGTATACATATTTCAAAAACTTAAATATTCATACACAAAAAAACTATCAAGAAACGCGTTTTATTAACAACATTTCCAATATAAGCGAAAAAACGCGCTATCCCAATAAAAACCGTTCCTGGAACGTGCACTTCACTGGATTCCATTTCTAGTAGACTATCATATCGTTGGAATGTCAAAAAATGAAATATTTCATTTCACATTTTGCCACAGATATGATCTACTATGAATGGACCTTAATAAAAATTTGATAACAAAATTTTGCAGTCTTAAACTTCAAAATAATTTTTGATTGTCTAGTTGTCAAATTTTTTCTGTTGTGTCAGTTAGGGATAAAAAATTACTTAATTTCTACTTATTTTTTCTTGACAACGGTAGCTGGAACGCTACCGAAACGTTGAAGTAAAGAATTTAAAAATATTGTGGTTTAATTTCCCAAAAAATTAAAAAAAGAATGAATAATATACCACAAGGAACATACAGAAGATATGATATTTTCATACACAAAACAGTCTAACCTATAGAAGTGAAAGTTTATAGGATGACCTTGAATACAAAAATGAGGTTTCAAACCCATCCACCTGAAGCGCTAGTTGCAATTGAGTTGTCGAAACAGGCCTGGCAGCTAAGGCCTTTAGCACGAAAAGAAGAAAAGATTTTAAAATTCATCAAAGCTGTCATATAAGTAGTTGTTGTCACCATTGTCTTTTATAGATTGTTACCTTTCGACATTTGCTGCTGTTATTTGTGTTTTAATTAGGTACTGCAAGTATTATCAAGTGTGATAATTCATAATATTTATGATGGTTGGTGTGAAGTGTTGTGTTCCTGGATAAACAGACATTACATCGAAACGACATAGGTTTCCCAAACATGACCCTTTGTTGATAAATGAATGGGTTGCCTTTATTCGCAATCAAAAACTAAAGGAATTAAGCGCTGAACAGATTTATAAATCCTACAAAGTTTGCAACAGATATTTTGAACCACAATATATTGTTATTGGGACCAAAAGAGGCCTCACTCGCAAAGCTGTTCCTACAATCCTTTCAGGATTGATCAAAAAGTGATGAGAAATACGTAATATTATCACTCTTAGGCATTACTTAGCGCGTGGTAAAATGTAAATTGCATTTAGGATATCCTAAATTCGTTTTAGGTATTACCTGACCAGGAAATGGTTAGTGAAATCGGGCATTAATCATTCAAAAAACAAACTTCCATTGAAAAAAAGCGCTATGAAATAGTTCTGAACCCATGCACTGCTATCGCTGAAATTCTTCTTCCCTTAGTCTGTTTTTCGGCCTCAGCTGCCTTGCCTATTTCGACAACTCAATTGCAACTAGCGCTTCAGGTGGATGGGTTTGACACCTCATTTTTTCATTCTAGGTAATCCTATTGGACTTTCACTTCTATAGGTTAGAATGTTTTGTGTTTTCATATAAACACAAAACTGACAAATATCGTTGTCGGTTGTATCAAAAAAGCTGTGTGAAACGGGCGGCAATTCAACCAATCACTAGGCTGCAGAAATGCCAACTTAAATTCAAATCGCTCCTCTTAGTTTAAAAACAATGTATAGAGAAGGACAAAACATCCAGTTCAAAATGATGATTTCTATTATATAGTTTTCTCTGAAACTCAGGATCTATTTATCTGTCTAACTGCTGTTTGCACCGGTTGCAGTTATCTTTTGGCTTTAGTAACTCATGATTAACTTTAACCATTGATTAAAAGTGAAGTGTTTTGCACCATTTGTGGTTAAGGTACTGGTTAGTAAATTATTTGTTAGGTGCAAGTTGGTATCTTGACATTTAGGAATAATTTGAAAAACAGCAATTTTGTTGTAATAGTGGTGTCAAATATGACAACTATTAGATATTTAAATTTGTAAAATTACCCAAACAAAAGGTAGGAGTTTTCAAAATGAGCGGAAAGAGAAAAAGATCAACAACCTTCTTTTTTCCAAGTGAGAAAATAATGTGCTTGAATTTAATAAGAAAGTACCTACAAGCACATAATAGAATGCAAGGAAACAGGTGCGTTAAGCTGGAAGGATAAGGGACATGCCTGGACAAAGATTGAGGGGGAGTTTAATGCTCAATCAGATAGTTACAGATCTGTAGATGTTTTAAAAAGATTTTACACAAATGAAAAGAAAGAAATCTTTTTCTAAAAGTTGTTGCTTGAAAGTAATTTTCCCTCTGATATCTTCCAAGATTTCCTCATCTTCTTCAAAATCCATTAAACCCATATTTCATTGAAATAGTAATTTATCTCGCCATTTCGCCAAGTACTTCAGTCGATTGTCATATTGACATAACTTAATTAATAATTATATATCTTAAACCCTACCTTATCTGTGGATTAGATTTAACTATTAATTATAGCGTTAACTCAAGAATAAATGTCATGGTGCAAGGAACATTTTAATTTAACTATTAATTAAAACTTAACCACAACTTAACTAAGACCGGTGCAAATGGCTGTAAGTAATCGTCAAATATATAATTTTCTGGAGAGCTTATATTTCATATGTTTTCAAATTTGAATCGAGAACTACTATTTCTGCAAACGCTTTGTAACTATAATTTGGATTTTGGAGGTTATTTTAAACAAACCAGTTTTTGACGGAAATTGATCGTTAAATTGATGATATAAAGACTGCATGGTTGAATTAATCTGGAGCTTAAATATAATTAGTCCGTTCAGCGCTTTAAGTTAAATAAATACATTATTTTTTAATATTAAATAATTTGCATCAACTCAGGTTTTATTGGTTATTTTGGTTATTTAGAGCTTCAGTTCACCTGTTATTTAAATCTAGATGTCAACATGATTTATTTCAGCACACTCGACACATAATTCAATAACCTGTCAGAAAATCTCATGTATTGTTTGTATTCAACGGATATTTATTGCGACATTCCGAAAGTTTGCTATGGCTTAGTAATTTATTTCGAATCAACAAGTTGGTGTTTATTGAAAGTAAAATTGAATTAACCAAAAAATAGTTAATGACTATCGTTAAGTGATTTCCAAAGTTATACCGTACGGGACAGTAGTTTGAGAACAAATTTCTCTAGAACTTTTCTAAAAATATTTTCAAATCTTTGTAGGTATCGAAAAAGATTAATGTAAAAGGCACTTCTATAAATCCTTTGTAATAGTCACAAGACAAACTACTTGCAACTTTCCACTTTTTGTTTACTGAAGTTCTTTTCCTTCGGGTCGAGCACTTTCTGTTTTTAGAACTGGTAGAACTGGAATATTTTGATATAACGGTACAATTAACAAAAGAACAATTACAATAGTTGAATGAAGATCCAGCAGCGGGATTTTATTTCACGACACGATTTTATCGAGTCGTTCGATGTCGAATACGATCTTCAATTCGATCGGATCGGATCATCCCATTCTATTTCACGATCGAAATGCAATCGGGTGTTCTCGGAGTTGGACAGTAGTTTTGATACGAGTCTCACATAATATAAAGTTGGTCGAAAATGGTTTTTGACATTTTCTAAAGAATTATTTTATATTTGGCATATTGAAAAAACTCTAATCACATTTTTAAACTTTTGATTTATATATCTGCTCAAATGCTATATTAATGTCATCAATATACAAGATTGCCTCTGTGAAATTTATATTTGGCATGTTGAAAAAACTCTAATTACATTTTTAAACTTTTAATTTATACAGATCGCGAAAAAGTTTATTCGGTCATACGATTTACACAGGTACGACAAGGATAATATGAGAAAAACTACTTGAAACAGAGAGAAAAATAATTGTGGGCAGTTAGCGATGGGCGTATATAGTTCCAGAGTCTGGAAGAATGTTCATCGCCCCCCCCATTTTACACAAAATATCCTTTGTACAAATTCATTTGCGCTTCTGGCAACAGCGGTTAAAATAGGGGGGCGATGAACATTTTTCCAGCCTCTGGAACTAAATACGCCCATCGCTAACTGCCCACAATTATTCTTCTCTCTTTATTTCAAGTAGTTTTTCTCATATTATCGTTGTCGTACTTGTGTGAATCGTATGATCGATTAAACTTTTTCGCAATCTGTATATCTGCTTAAATGCTATATTAATGTCATTAAGGGGCATCTACCAAATTCGACCTTGCACAATTATGCTTTGTATATTTTTTTGTTTCCCTACGTCCTCACGTCTAAGTTCACATAACGAAAATTTTTTTAGAAATATGAAAGCTCCGCAACATGTAGGTAGCCAAGCGGTCCAAGCGGATTTTGGTTCACGTGCTACTCTATAAGCTTCGTCAGTACTGAACTGGGAGACCGGCGAGCGTTGTATCAACAATGGAACGGCACGCGACTACCGAAGCAGAGAGACAATGTCAGTCATAGAAGGATAGAAAAGCGAGAGATGGATTTTTATCCGATATTTTAGTGGTAGCAACCGAATTTCAATAAGGAATTGTACGGTCATAAGTAATTTGAGGATTCTGAGATTTTTATATAGTATTCATAAAGCTTCAAATTAGACCCCTTGTATTTTTCATATTTTTTTCAACAAAATTTGGTTAGCATTTCAAAGTTTTTATTCAATGAGAACTCTAAGTCCAACATTAATCTACATGATATATTTTTTTCTTAATTTTCAATACATCTATTACTTCAAAATTCTTTGCCAAAAATACTTCGATATTTTGTCAAATCGCAGCCGATAGATTCCCCTTAAGCTACAAGATTGCCACTGGAAAATTCTATGGAGAAAAATAGAGATTTTGCAAATGGCACGTTCATTGGGGTCTCAGGAATGGATAAGCAGAAAAAAATTATTGGCTAGATTAACCATCGAACTTAATTTATTGGGATTAGTAGAAACAATAATCCTTTCATTGATCTGCAAGGTTTTTAGTTATTTGAAGTATATAGATTAGGTATTGATAGTAATAATATCAATATTTTCAGGATGACTACTCTGAACTCACATATTATTTAATCTATTAAGTTCTATGAATCGCAAGTCAGGTATTTCAAAGAGGTTACTATTCTGAGTTTTTATCGTTGCCGACAAAGGAGTAGATTTCTTTGGGCTTGCACTACCATTAAAAGACTCTCCCTTACAATAGGAAACATTGCACCAAGAATAATGGTTTATTGAACAAAAATTGACTTCTCTTGATGTCATTTTCGATAATATTCTCAAAAATCGGCAGAAAACACATAAAACGTTTTATTTTTGTTTTTAAAAATTATCCTAATTGTCCAAATATAGTAATTTTCAAAATAAGTGAACGAATACGACTGGCCCACACCTAAAGAGTGAATCGACTCGTATTTCTACGACTATTCGAAAAATAGAATCGCCGATTGTCAATTTTTGTGGGCCGTTACGACCGTATCGTAAAATAGAATCCCGGTGCAGACTTTTTAGCTTTTTTAACTGATTAAGATGTACCTATTTCTACTACGCATGTTGGTAATAATTTAATCAAGTAGGGTTTTATTAAGTTCACATTGCTAGCACATGATTATCACAAGTTTCTGACCACTTTAGGCCAATCGACTGATCACGGTCAGCCATATTTCTTTCAATGGACATATTATCATACCAGCGATTATTCTCGGCTTCCCAGTGACGATTTAGCCTGAGGAATAATCCGTTGGTTAATATATTTTTTTCTGAGTATTTGACAAGACAAACGTTGTAGAGGTTTTTACTAAAAAGTTGCTTCGTAGAACCACCTTTACTAGTTTTGCTGAATAGGGCTATCGCTATACAAAACCGTCGTTATTTGTTTCGGAACTAAAAAAGTCACACAAGCTAGCAGCAGCTTCCTCGCGCCAATGATAAATTTCATATTCTTTAAATATTTTCCTTCTGAAAGCTTACTTTTTAGGTTCCAAATGGTTTTGGCGTAGCTTCTAACTCTGCACCATCTTTTCTTTTCATGTTAATAACCCATAGACCATAGACCATCCTTATCAATCCAAGCCAATTCTTCCATCTTAATATTGAAACTTTGTAAGATCGCAAAATTCCATTATATTGCTTTCCATACAATTTTTTCACTGTAAACAGTATTCTCTGGTTTATTTGCTTTAATGGTTTCATTAGTATTCTCGTCAGTATCACAACCAAATAGCGACATTCCAAAATATTAAATGTTTGAAACTTCAAAATCGACGTGATAAAATACAGCCCACGGGATGTATTTCCAGTACAGTGCTGTACTAATTGGTTGTGTTCAATTAGATGACCTTAAATTCACTAATTTCATTGGATTCCTACATTTTAGCTCAATCACGACCGATGACTGATTTTCAGTGAAAAGCGCATTGTAGTATTAACTTAAGAATGTACATGAAAGAATAAGTGAATAAAAAAACTGCTATTTTGTTTCAGATTGGAAGGGCTACAGTAAGAGAATCACGATCTCTCCGGCTAGTTCACGACGTACACTTAAACAGTCACCGCGAAGATGCTTCACAACAACCACTTTTGGTTATTGGTAACGGTAGAACATACAGTGTGTCCGATACTTCGCCAAAAAGAGCTATCATGGGGGTGATACAAAAAGCAGCACTGATCAAAAAATCTAAAAGCAACGGGTCCATAACTACCAACGAGGATGCTGAAGAGCAGGTACGTTCGAAATAATTTGTTACTATACCTTGTTTTTAATCTAAGAGGGGCGATTTAAATTCAAGTTGGTATTTCTGCTGCCTATAGATTGACCAGATAGCGTTTTTCGTTGCACTTTGTATACAACTGTCAACATTTATTTTTCAATTTTGTGTGTATTTGTGCGATATTAATGATTTATACAGTGTAAAATTTGGTTTGTATGGGTATTACCGTTATGAAAAACTTTCGGTAATCTCTTTATCTGCAAAACGAACAGTATTTTGATTATAAATACCGTACCTCAAATATGTTAGAGAAAAATCGATTTTTCTCAACTTACCTATGATAATATATCCGGTGATAGGCATTGATGCAAGAAGGTAATAGTATATTACGTAACGTGTTCGGTAAGAAGCATTTTACGCACGAATGAAATAGTTACGTTACTTACTATACTTCACCTACCACCTACTTGTACTTGTATTTATAATATTATTAATAATAATACTTGAAAAACATCAACAATGGATATTTTTAATAATTATATTGTATAACATTTAATTCCATGATATTAGTTATTATAGTAATTGTTTATAGTAACAGTACAAATCATAAATCGCTTCCTTTGCTTGTTGAAGCATAAGAAACAACAGTTACATTATTAGAGGTGCTTGGTGAACTTTCATCTTCATCTCTATTACTCTATTACCAATGAAAGAAGCACATTAAAGAACTAACGTTTAATTATTATTGATAGGTATATTGTTGATATCAAAAGTCCATTTTTCAATTATAATCAATACATATTTAGCCCTTTGGGCTTTTCATAGTTGAAAGTGGCATTCTCGAATGCTTTCAAATAGTAAATTTTGAATAAAATGGCGACGTCTATTGACAGTTGCTAAGATGTTGTTAGGGAAGCCGTGCGATTTACTTTACAGCTATGCGTTTTTTTTACCGTGCGTAATAGACATCATTACATTGATGCCGACTGTGTGTTATTGACTGATTACAGGGGGTCGTAGGTGAAATAATTTATATATCTTTGTATTACTTGTTACTTTATTCTTTTTGGCATTACTGCATATATCACAGGATTCATTATTAGACACTTCCAGCATCCGCATTGATCTGCACATGCGCGGGATAGATACGGTGGTACATTACGTTGCCTGTATCATTACGGACCTGTTGTCGTATCCTTAAACGTATCCTAACCGACCTGTCAGTTGTCAATAATGTCAAATTATATTGAACGTTTTATTTTGGATTATCAAGTATTTGTGCTGTTTCACATCCATATATTGTCCTTCATTGACGTATTCAGTCACCGGGTAGGTGAATTTTTCGAATAACTAACATATTCTTTTTTCTTTTATTTTTTCGGGAATCAAACCAAAAAAACATTATTGTGGTTTGGTTCCCAAAAAAATTAGAAAAAAAATAAAATAACCTAATTTTTCGAAATTTTACATTATATTCTGAAGCAGTTTGGCGTTTTTTGGAAAAACTTTGATAATTTATCGCCATTGTCTAGTGCCGATGATAATTCGATATTTAGACATGCCTTGACTTCTCATTGACCAGGACAATGACGGACAGTACAATATACAGCTTTGGGCAAAAGTCTCGCACCAAGGGATTATCTCTGAAACGAATGAAGGGAAAGCTATGAAATTCTAGGACGAACAATGAGACGTTATTCTGCATAATATTTTACAGCAAATGTAAAATCAGCGTTCAGCGTTCAGTATCTCTATGGTATGGCCACCATCTTGAATGTTTTGAAATGTCAACGTAGGTTGAGTGGCGTATCACGATGATCTTTCAAAAAATAATAGCAATGTATTACCTACTTTAATACAAAATATTTTATAAAATATCAGTTTTATTTTTTTAAATTATATTGTACCGTACAGTTTTTAGATTTTTTGGTATTTATTGATAAATCCTCATTTTGCTTGAACGGTTCTGTTAGCAGACATAACTGCTGGTACTCGTCAAATTGTAGTCCGCACTGATTTGGGGAGATTTGTACACAGCGTTCACAAAAAGTTGATGCGTGGGCGTGGTCGTTTGAATTCTACACTACAATATGCAGAATTATGTCTCATTCATCGTGAGTACTAGAATTTTCTTTTCCTTTGTCTCTTTTAAAGATAAGTACCCAGACAGCACACTACATCTTAAAGACGTCTAGTTCATCTCTTACTTTGGTCCAAACGTCCTGGTACGTAAAACGGACGTTTTTAAGACGTCCTTCCTACGACAAGTTTGAAACGCCTTTGTAGTGATGTTTTAAAGACGTTTTAAATATGTTGGTAATGTGGACGTTCAACTCTTTTAGCAATTTTTAATGGGGCAAGTCTCCAGCATCACTAAATTATTGAGCACTTGAAAGGTAGAGGGCGACACAGACATACACTTCCTATTCATGTCATCCTTTAACATGAGAATCATATGAATCAATATTTGGAACTAACCTAACAATGGACTTAGATCAGATAGTTGTTGAATATTATGGAGAAAACAGAAAAGTCAGAGAAGTGCAAAGTAAATTTTTTCAATAAAACCAACATCTAAATCTAAACACAATGAAGGTGGAGAGAATATTTCAATAATAGTTATTAGCTAAAATAATTAAAGAAGAGTGATAAATATAATACAATTTTGTGGAATAAGATAAAAGGGCATTATAACATTTATTTTCATCAAGTAAAAAGACGGTATATAAACACGCCCAGAACTGTGTGTCTTAAAGACGTACAAAAATGGATGTCCCAAAGACGCCTAGTATTGTAACGATGTACGTCCTAAGGACGTCTTCGAAACATATTTTGGATATTAGCGGACATCTCCGAAACGTCATGAACATCGTGAACAAACGTCTTTAAGATGTCTTTGAAACGTGTTTGTGCTATGTGGGTAATCCCTTGACGCGGGACTTTTCATCATATAAATATAAATTAGTACAAACAGTCTGAACAGTACTGTTTTGGATCCCAATCTAATAACTTTTGGTGGTATGATTCAGATTTATCAAAACGCTGCTCCTAGTTCAAAAACAAGGTATATGTATAATAGAAGTGAGGAATATTCAGTGTTGTTTTATTTTTTGTGTTTTCTTTCAGATCTATTGGCTTCGACCGGCCATTGCACCGTCTCAAAATACGCCGGATGGGTCGAAATATTTTTGCTGGTTCAAGAAGAAGCCTAAACAAAAAGTTACTTTCGATGAAACTGTCAGTACAGCGGCTAATCGGTAACAAGGTTTTTTATTTATTGTTGAACATGTCTGTACCCTTACTGTATATAGTATTGTTTTAAAAAAGTGTAGAGTTGCAAGAAATATTTTTGTTTAAATGTGACCGATAATTGATATAGCTCCATACAAAGTGGACGTAACCGTGCTAGGCCGGAGCAGGGAAAATAATATAGAAGCGAGAATATCTTCAGTCACATCTCTTCTTTGATTGAAATGGTTCGGCAATCCTCGCGTCACTTATTCGTTAGAAAATAAAAAATAAGAACAGTTTTTTTTCCGAATTGGAATCGTAATCAGCGGCCAAAAAATCCCGTACCTATCATCAATTTCTTCAGTACCCATTTCAATTTGCTTAATAATTGTTCATTTATTGCTTATAACTAATTACGGGCTAATTACCACACAACCAAACTTGTATTATCGGGCAATCAACAAAGATTAAGTAAATCGAATAATCAAATGCAGAGAGTGCATACTTCGCGTGGCAACACTTTGTCATTTTCGGCCAACTCCCAAGCGTTTTTTACTGCAGCATTTGATCACAAATCGAAGATATTCGTTTTGTTGCTCTATATATGTATATTTCAAAAATTGCAAAAGCAATTGCAACAAAAGTTATTGTACAATGGCACCAGTTGCGTTCACTGAAACTACCTGTTTTATGATGGTTCGAAAATAAAAGGCCGTATTGAGATTTTTTGGAACAGCCTTTAACCTAACCTTCTTTCAAATGATTTTCGGAATTTACATATACCAAACTATACAAAATGTTTATAAAAGGAATAAACAAGAGTTTAATAGTAGGTACTTGAATAATAATTAAGGAATGAGAGGTTCGAACTTTTCATATGACACGAACGGTGAAAATACCTTTGTTCCTTTTGAAATTCTTAGCTATACTAATATTCTGCTAATAAAATTAAATAAATCCCCGAAACCATCTGTATACAAATAGAAAACCACGAAGCACAAAATATTGAAATGTACACTGCCGGCCTCTCGATAAATGGACCTGTGGCGTCGTAAATTAAGATAGGGATAAGGGCTGCAGCGGTGACACATGTACTGGACCCAGATATATTTTACAATTTAAATGCACTTCTTTCTATTCGTGTACATAAATTACATAAAATAATTAACTGGCTCTAACAGTACCTTCTCTTCGTGCACACAAAGTGCATACAATGGACTCGTTTTCTACGAAGTTTCTACGGTACACCTATTACTTGAAAAGCAACGAAGATATGAATTTTTGGAAAAATGGCGAATGTTTCAGCTTTTATAAATTTTCTTTGTTTCTCAATATCCAATCACTTTGCTGAAAAATGCGTTGTATTTCTATTATCTATTATCGTCTTATGACTCCATTACGATTACTTAATAAATTTTCGTATTATCAACGGAAACGTTTTTTGTTTGTTTAAAATCTCCATAACAATTGAGCACAGTCCGTTTCCTACTAGGATTTTTGTCATAAAAGTTCACCTATTGCTTGGCCTTATGAATTAGACCAACCCCTCATCTTTACCCTCATGATAGCTCGATAGTTTACATACTAGTTAAACATGAACTACTCATTATTACGTCGGGTTGTTAATTGACCACTTTCAGTCGTAAAGTTGTGAAACGATGTGCTTAGCTGTAAAGCTGTAATATACAGAGTGTTCATAACTGAAAACGAGGGAGATGATCGAGTAAATAAGATTAATGATAATGCACCATGTAAAACTTGAACTTCACTTCAATCCTTAACGAACTATACCACAAAACGTACAATAGCTTCGATTAGAAGGTTACCAACTAGTTTCGGTACATTAACATCATCAGGCTATGAGAGATAATATACAGAATATCTTACAATGGTGATGCTAAAACATTAATTACACAGGGTTTTTTTTCGTTTAACAAATTCTTATTTGATTATTTATCGATTTAATCTTAAAGGTGACCTCATGCTTAAGTTATTCTTGTCAATGTCAATGTCAATGTCAATTTTATGTTCATAGTTTGACACAATATTTCTTGCAATTTCTAATTATTGATTGTATTAATTGCTTTTTTGTTTATAGTTAATTTGTAGATTAGATTTTGTTTCTTTGGCATGTCTGTGTTTCTTTTGTTAGAACAATGTTTTTTGTGTGGCACTATCTGAATTGTAGGTTGTTATAATTCTTGCAATATTACAGTTTTTAATGCTCCGTATGGAAAAAAACGGAGCCCTTGGTAATGTCGCGAAAATTGTCCCAATTTTTAAAGCTTGCCAAACAGCCAAATGGAATGAAGTCGATAACGAATAAATTAAGGAGTGTTGGGAAAAACGCTTGGACACAACGATGTATTTCACGGAAAATTTCCAAATTTGCGCCTGTTTCATGTGAGACAGATTAAAAAATAATCTGCTAATGCAGTAAGAGATGATGCGAAATTGAATATTGTACTTGAGTTTCAAAAAAACCCACATAATTAGGGTCGAAAAGCAGCCTCACTGTTCAACGCTAGACACACAATAATTTTTCGAATGAAACGAAAGAAAAATAGATCTCTATAAAGTGATGCCAACTCGCAGGAGCTCAGGAAAGACGATTTCGATAGAAGAACGTATTTTTGTGAACAAATTATGGCAATGCTAGATAACAATGTGATCCAACTAGAAGATGTTTTGTTTTCTGATGAGAGCACATTTACACTTCACGGTCATGTTAGTCGTCAAAATTACCGCTATTGAATTAATGATAATCCTCGATGAGGGAAGAACATACGCAATATCCTTTGGGCAGTAATTGTTGGAAATCATATTTTTGGTCCCTTTCCCATTGATGGCAACTTGAATGGAGATAAACATTTAGAGCTGCTCTAAAATAATGTCGTGACAACTTTGTCAAGCTTATATCCAGATCCAGCAAACCCACAAGTTCCTGCCAATACAATATGGTTTTATCAAGATAGAGCACCGCCCCATTACCATATCAATATCCGGCAGCACCTCAGTACCTGAATCAAATTTTTCCAAATCGGTGAATAGGGCAGAGCGGATCGATAGAATGGCCAGCATTATGTCCTGATCTGACGCCATTAGACTACTTTTTGTGGAGATATGTCAAAAGTATTGTCTACAAAAGTAAACCCCTCAAATTGATGTCTTAAAAAGACGAATCAAATAGCAAATATAGCAATGTACCCACATAAATTATTTCTAGAATTTTCTGAAGACTCCAAAAAATATATAGTTGCATTTAAAATAAGAAAGTTGGTATCGACCACTGTCACATGACATATAATTTTGTTTTTTTAAAAAAATGCGCATTAAATAATACAAATCGACGTGTACAAGCGTTATCCCAACACGCCCTCATTTATTTGTTATCAAATTTATTCCAATTGACATAGGCATAGGTGAGTTATGGCTCATAAAAGTATCTTTTCACTTACACTCTCTCACATTTCTGAAAAGATAATCAACCATAACTAAATTTAAACAAATATACACTAGCACATACCAAATTATTATTCGAAAGTATATTATGCTATAAGCACAAAATGATGCCCATTTTGCACGAGTATGAGCTGCAATTCACACGAGTGCAAAATGGCCTTTTTGTTGAGAATTGCATACTATTCTTTTTCTATGACAACATATCGTTCCCGTTTCATACATTGCAAAAACTTTGAAAGAAATAAACTGATAATATTCCATTACTCTGAATTCGCCGCTAATGGGCTTCCAATCAGAATTAAAATATAAATTGAAGAAATATGTAAATATTTTCTTTATTGCTATTTATAATAGGTACACGGAAATAGAAGCCTATAAAAATGTATTTATAGAAAACAACTATGAAATTACTAAGGCTTTGACAGAAACGACCTGCTGACATTTCATCAATTTGTCGCTGGACGTCATAATTTAACAAGCCGTAGTCGTCGTGATTTTAGAGTGAACCTAGACCTAACACGAAATATTCCATTTCGCATTTGTTGCTTAGCAGCTTGCCCAGCAGCCGATGCAAAAATGAAATTCTGTACAAAATGTGCTTGTTACGGTTATAAAATGGACATTTATCAAGGTTAGCGTAGAAAAAATCTATTTTTTCTTAAATCAATGATATACAAGGTGGTCCGTAAGTAATGAACCAAAGTGAAATAGAATATTAAAATCTGACGCAACTTCCTTCAATAAAATATTGATGATAAGAAAGATACTGATGGGTGGCAAAGTTGAAATGTCAAAAATGTTTTTTCTCAGTTAATTGGAAAGTTAATGCAAAATTATTGCAAATTATCCATGCTCTTGTTATATTATAGCTGATAATGAACTTGCTGACATCAGCGCCTATACTAACGTTATAATTTTTGTGCTAATGAATGGATAAAAATAATGTAGTGGGATTTAAAAGTATACGAATATCTCTAAAATCAGTAACTGTTGCGAATAATGATAGGTATACATTTTTGTCGCAAATATGATGTAGTTTTAATATTTTTCAATAAATAGAGGGATACCGTTAACGATAAATAATTTAATCGCACATTTACACCAAAAAAATAGGCTTTGTGGCGCCCTCTAGAAAATACATCGAAATGGATAGCATATTATGATTTCCCAGGCCCTAAAATCCCCATCTACAAATTTTCACGTTCGTATTTCCAAAATCTCCTAATTTACTGAGAAAAAACATTTTTGACATTTCAACTTTGCCACCCTGTATATCATTCTTATCATCAATATTTTATTGAAGGAACCTCCGTCAGGGTCAGATTGTAATATTCTCAGGCCAAGAATATTATTTCACTTTGGTCCATTACTTACGGACCGCCCTGTATAAGTAAACAAGTAGGTATTCCCTGTGAAGTAGTTTTCAGTGAGAAATAAACCAGTCTCCTCCATTTTCGTTATCTTCATTGTCGTATTCATCGTACAAGTTTAAACATTGCAAACCCCTTCTCATCATCCCAGCTTCATCCTCTTCACTTCTGCTTACTTACAACTTTTTTATTAAAACCATTTTGATGTAGCAAACAGTTCTCGTTGTCCCAGGAAGCTGTCTATTATTATAACGCTGGACAAGTTTTCTTTCACAAATTCACATCGCAAAATATGGTTGAAGTTCGAACTTCAGACGTTACTTATTCGAATTTCACTGCAATTATTTTTATTCGTCTATCTTGACCATGCATTTAGCAAAATTCTCACTGATGGCTCAAAACTCCAGCAAAAGATATTATCATAGTACCTTCATGGCCGCCAACTCTCTGTCTATTAAGTTTCGTTAAAAACAGATCTATACAGCATCTTTTTGTTGAGTGAAAATATATCTTTAAATATGTTGTGTAGTGTTAAGAGTGTTTGTAGTAATTTATATGTAATGGTGAAGTGTCCATAATACAAAAATGGAAAAAAAACAGTGTAAATGACGAAAGTGTACAGGATTTAAAATTAGGACACACAACGAAAAAAAGGAAAGATCCAAGGATCATCTAGAATAATTTAACTGATGGTATTGGTGACGATTAGACTATCACCAATTAATCAAAAACTATTATGCTACGTGAATTATAGCTTGCAAATAAATTTCGTTATAAATTGAAAGAAATTATTAATAAAAAAGTGAAACAAGTCTCATTCAAATACATTCAACACCCTATTAATCACCCCACACACATATTTTCTTTAGTTAATCACTATTGACATAAATGAGACATTAGTTAAATCTGAATCCCGTAGGATTAAACGTCATACGTTTTGAAGATAAATGATACATGTTGAGGGTGACGGGCAGTTCTAATCAGAGATATGTTAGTCAAATATTTATAGTGTATTTTAAAAATTATATTGACATGTAGAATAAACTGTACAGAAACTATAAGCATTTGATACTACTCAAACTTTTATCAATTTTTCTCATAGTACGCCGAGAATAAGTATAATTTATCTATAATTGGAACATAATGTTTGCCAGTTTGACCCACAGAACTCGTATTTACCTTTGCATTCGTTACAATTCCGTGCCAAGCGAATTCCAGTTGTGATTATCCTTCCACCATTAAATTAGAATGATAAACAAATTGAATTTACTGAAATTATGTTCTATTTACAAGTATTCAATTTTGTATGTACCAACATCACTCATAGTTATATTATTAAAAAAACTGAACCTCCACAGTGTGAACTATGTAATTGCCAATTAACTGTGAAACACATCCTAGTAGAATGCCCAATTTTCAATCAAGCAAGGATAAAAAATAATATTAGCAATAAATTAGATGTAGTACTCGGTGTAAATTGTAATGTCCAAAATTTAATAACCTATCTCAAAGACATAAATATTTTATCCAAATTGTAATATAGAATAATTATATTGTCGCTAATAACCCTAGAGGTTGATGCGACTGAAAATGAAAATAAAAAAAAAAAAATAAAAAAAAAATTTTGTATGTACTCAAGTTAGCTTTCGAAAAACTTTATCTACGACAGGCCTGTCATAGCTACTACATAGCGGAAATATTTACAATTTTAAACCGTGTTTTACAGTTTTTTGGACACATATTGATTAATATCATCTGCCCGTCTTCCAGTTGTTTGATACGACATTAAGAATGTTTCAGCAATGTTTGTTTTGCCATTTTATTAGGCACTCCATCTCTAAAAGGTGTCTTTGCTATAACAATTTCCTGCTATTACCGTTAGCTTTAGGAAAAATAATGTTTGCTGCTATTATTTTCTTATAGAGCATACTAGAATGACGTCACTGATAGGTCGGACATATTGTGCGGGAGGGCACATTTACAGTTAAAAACGGATAAAAGTTGGATTTTAATTTAAAATTGGCTCTTAACAGTATCTAAAATGCCATCGTTTTGGAGTTTTGTTAAGTATGGAATTCGGGGAGGAAGAGGTAAGGTTTCCCCACATGCCTATTGCTGTTCATTCTTGCCAAATGACCAAATCATTCCAGTTAGACGACGATTTAATGAAAAAATTGATAAAACACGACACTGACTAATTTCTCCTTACAGTTTCACTTATTAGTATTATTTAAAAAAAATTAACTTCATTCTTTTGGTTTGAAAGTAATAATTTCACTCTATGGGGTTAAAGGTTAGTTCTATATCGATTTTATTTCAAAAGTTCGAGCTTTACAATGTAAGCAACCCTTTTTTGCTTGAGCTCGTACAAAAGAGGAAATTAAAACGTCACATCACAGATAGTGTTTCTAGATATGCTTCAGTAGAGTTTTCACAATATATCAGCGAAACGCGTTTATGCCAAAAAGCTTATAGAATATTATTTTGTGATTATATGCTCTGTACCTATAAACGTTACGATGTCTATTGTATTTATTTTTAGTTCTTAAGTTTGTAAAGTTAATTAGTTAATATAAGAATTTTTTTCAGATATTTAGTTTTATTTATATACCTACTTTTAACGGTATTTTATAGTTTTAAGCTACTACACTATAAAATATTAGAAATTTTGTTTTTCACCACTTTTATCAGAAAAATTTAAAAAAAAATTATATTTCAATTATACAGGGTGTCTCAGGAAAACTTAGTAGCTGATATAGAAACTGAAAAGTACTTCATATAAAAATTATTCCTCACGCCCTTCATTAACGGTCTATATAGGGATCTAAAGCTGGGATTTAAAAATAGTTTTTTATTTATAATTAATAAATAGCTGTTTGCAAATAAGTAAACTTTCAACCGCGTATGAACACCACAACTGCACACTTTTTGGCGTCAAAACAACAACACTTGTGAACTAAAGTAGGTACCGAGTAAATTCAATAGGGCATGTCCACGTGACGTCACAAACTAGTCTGGTGGTAAAACAATAAACAAAGCGTTCAGAACACGTGGTACTTAATAGTGAGGTTATATGCTGATTCATAATGATAGATCGTGTTTGAGTTTAGTTGGTTTTACTTCAGTGTACTTTTAAAGTTATTTTAATTGTTGAGCTGGCATATTTAATAATATATAATATAGGTTAATAGTTGTTTGTTGTTTGATAATTTTTCATCGTGTCTATTGTTTATTGTTTTACCACCAAAGTATTTTTTATTAAAAATATCTTCTGTTTTTGTTAAATACCTTCTATAATTTCATATTGTAGTATAGAGAAATATCGAGAAAAAATTATAATAAAAACCGGCCAAGTACGAGTCAGATTCGTAAACGAAGGGGACGGGGAGATTTGGACTCGTGATCTCCCGTTTACTAGAAAGGCGCTTCAACCGACTAAGCCACGGTGTCAGCTATCTGTTGCCATATCAATATCGAACAATAAAGAGCAAAAAATCGTGATCTTTCTAGCGGCAACAGAAATATATCATTTGTGAAAAATTCAACTGCCTATCTATAACGGTTCATGAGATACAACCTGGTGACAGACGGACAGACAAACCGACAGTGAATTCTTAGCGAACAAGTATCAGGTGAACATACAGGTCATAATACAACCTATAAAAATGTAACGAGATCATGCAATTTGAGAAATGCAAAGAAATAAAGAAGGAATCAAATGTTCCCATCCAAAAGAAAAAGAATGAATGGGTAGATAAAAAAAGGCTGATGTACAAGATAACAATAAGAACAAGCAGTAACTCATGCAGTAACTCGAATCTACCGTAATGACAACCAGACATGAGGAAAAGTTGAAAATAATCGAGAGAAAAATGTATGGACCGAAGAAATTAAATAAGGGACAATATTAAAGATTGACAAACATGGAAATAGAAAAAATACTAGAATCTGAAAATGAATAATAAAAGCATCCAGAAACAGATGTCTTGGACATATCAAAAGGATGAAAGGAGGTAGTTATGTGAAGAGAATAACAGAGTGGACACCAGTTACAATCAGACCAAAAGCTAGATAGATGGGCCAAATAGAGAGAGACCTAGAGAAAATGGAAATTAAAGACTGGAGGGAAAAGACCAAGGAATGGAGGAATTGTTGAAATAGCAAAGAAACATAAAATCTTTAAATACAAGTAGGGAACCACTGACTGACTCTTCACAAAAATAAAAGAGTCTATCATTGGCGGTTACTATTACGGAAGGAATGTATATAGGTATGTGTGAGATTGGTTTGCTCCAATCTCTGCACACACGAAACAATAGCGAAAATTTCCGCCTGAAATACGGTTGCATAGGATCCTAGAGAGGTTAAAATTTCTGTTCTAGGTCTGCACCCGCACACACCTGCCTCAGAGCCTGAGGGTTTTTTTGAGCCATTTGTATACAAACAGCTGTCTGCTCTCAATAATTCATCCTTGTGGAGGAACCATCCATCTCTATTTGAAATAAGGACGGTATAAAGTCTTAAATAAATAAAACCGAAGTATGGCAATGCTCAATTGTCTGGATACATTTTTCAATATAAACTATTTCCAACTACACTAAAACGTAACAATTGAAAGTTCCCAACAATGATTACTCAATCAAATGTTCAAAATGTGCTCCATTTGTGAGTTTACCGTACCCTAATTATGGTGGGATTAATTGCGATTCATCGATAATTCATTCCCTCGGCTTTTCAAGACTTGATGATTCAGTTTTGTGAACTAAAGTTTCCACGTAACTCCAATTAGAATAATATTTAGGAATTTAATCAGTTTGGCTCCAAATAACTTTCACAGTGTAAGTATTATTTCTCAGTAGCATGGTAACTGTTTGGGGACACAGCCAAAACTCCAACCCAACTAAATATATGCTCTGGTAACCACAATAAAATGAGTGATTGGTGTAAGTTGAGGAAAGTCAAGGTTCGTCTTTAAGAAAATTAAGTCGATGATGAATATGGAATCTGAAATGTCAGATGGATATGTAGATTACATAATGTTAAAAACAACAAAAAATGGCAAAGTGTCTACTGTTTTTAATATCATTTTAAATAGCTGTACAAAAAAAATTAAAAGCAGAGAAATCGCTTGTTTTCAATTATGACAAAAACAAAAGAAAATATTCGAAATCTCATTGCGTCTTATCATTGCTCCTTCAAATGCGCAACTTTACCATTCAATCATTTCCCAATCTCTTACCGTTTTTGAGATCCCAATGATACGCCTCGTATTTGGAAAACACTGTAGAAGTTCCTCGATGAATGCACAGGATACTATAGCGTTATCGGCATGTAAGCTCTCAATTCTATAGTTCATCAGCTTTTTCATTGCCCACGATAATTTGATGACCCTTCAACCATCAGGTTACCTTGAAAGGGAAGACATAAAATGAAACAAAAATCTCATTTGTGATACCATAAAAGATGAGTCCGAAAAAACCCATTAGTAAGTTATTATTTATTATCGATTCATCCATTGAAAGAACGTTATCATTTCGACATCATTACTTTTTTGTACAAGTTTCCATTTTATATCTTTGTTTGGTCTTACCTGAAAGTATCTTTGTCAATATCCCCGCTCAAAGAACAAAAAACGGGAGACTTTAAAGATTTTATTTTCTATCCAAAATTATATGACAAAATTGAAATATTAACGACAAATCTTATGTCTTAATTCTTTGTTTCCATCACTACTTAAAAAAAATAGGTTACTACTAGTTTAAAATAAAATAAATACACAAGTAAATACTAAATACAGGAACTCTAATAACTAAATGTCTAACATTCTCCCCCCAGTAATTGAATAAATTACTCTTTGTATACTTCTAGTGGGATTATTTTCGTCACTGGACGACGTAGTACTGCTCCGGAACTGGACCGAACATCTACAATACGAATTTTTCCGTCTTTTGCCGGGTAGGTGGCCACTATAGTTCCTTTCGGCCAGGTATTTCTTGGTCCCGATGGGTCCACTATAATAACCACATCATTTAAGCGCACAGGATTTTGATCCGTAAACCACTTAGTTCTTTTCACCAATGTCGGAATGTACTCCTTCATCCATCTTTGCCAAAAGTGATCCGTCAATTTTTGAGCAGCACGCCAAGACGACATAAGATTAACGTCAGAATCAATAGATGTCGCAAAAGGTTGAGCAATGTAATCTGGTCCAATGAGAAAATGGTTTGGTGTGAGAGCTTCGAAATCCGCCGCATCAGTCGATATGTGAGTCAACGGACGAGAATTTAAAATATTTTCGCATTCCAAAAGAAAGGTTCGCAAAATACTTTCCGTGGGATATTTTGTTTTTAATATATCTCGGAGTATTGTTTTCACATTTCGTATAAGCCTTTCCCAACTACCGCCCATATTAGGTGCTAACGCGGGATTGAATTTGAACTTTACTTTTTTCAACGTACAAAAATTAACAATTTCAGTAAGATTCAACTTATTGAATTCATTTTTTAACTCTCTGTCCGCCCCTTTGAAATTTGATCCATTGTCGCAATAAATTTCCTCTGGAAATCCACGTCTACAGCCAAATTGTCGAAGAATGTTAATAAACTCATTAGTACTTAGGTCATGTGCAAGCTCCAGGTGTATGGCTCTAGTAGTCATACACGTGAATATCACACCATATCGTTTTTCATGGTTACGTCTTACTTTGATTTCAATTGGCCCAAAATAGTCTACTCCGGTTCTTATAAACGGTCGAATAGTTGGCTCTACTCTGCACCTTGGTAACTGCCCCATTAACGGTGCTTTAGGTGTACTTTTTTTCAATTTACAAAATTGACAACGTACTCTTGTCTTTTTGACAATTTGTCGTATTTTGAAAATCCAAAATTTTTGGCGTAAGTTATTGATGACAGTTTCCTGTCCGAAATGCTGGCATTGTTCGTGATAGTGTTGAATAAGTAATTGAACAATGACATGAGGTGTGTCTAGGATTATTGGCTTAATAGTGTTTTCAGCTAATGATGAGTTTTCTAATCTTCCTCCTAATCGAATGAGTCCGTTTTCCATTAAAATTGGTGATAAAGTGAAAAGTTTACTAGAAGGTGGAATAGGTCTTCCATTTCTAAAAGTGATAATTCTTTACTGAAAAAGTCTTGCTGTATTTTTCTGAATAATAAAATTTCCGCTTCGTTGATTTCATCAACTTGAAGTTCTCCAGTAATCTTTCTTTTTGTCCTCAAGGCGTTTATAAATCGTCTAGAATAAACTGTGGCTCTTACTAGTCGCCACCATTTAGAAAATCGACGAGGATCTGGTAATGCTTGGCCTAAATCTACCTGGTTGATCATGATGAAGACTGGTTCGATGTGTCATGACCTCCAGATCGCTATCGATTGCTTCATTAACCGCTTCTTCTTGCGGCCATTCAGTTTTCGGAAGAATTAGAGATTCTGGTCCATTTAACCACCTCGAATTTTCACACAATAAGAAGTCGCTTGTCCTTTTGGTGGCATGATCAGCTACGTTTAGTCTAGTTGGAACATATCTAGCCAATCTGAGATATTGGTAAGTTCCTGAATTTCGCCTATTCTTTGAGAAACAAAGACTTTAAATCTTCTAGCTTCTGAACGTATCCAATGAAGAACAGTTTTGGAGTCACTCCAATAGACTAACCGTTTAACATTTAATTGTAGACAATTCTTGAGAGAATTGCCTATCCAGCTGCCATTAGAGCTGCCTGAAGCTCTAGCCTGGGTACAGACAAAGGCTTCAGGGGAGCAACTCTAGTTTTCGCACAAACGAAGCCAACTTGCATATCATTATCTTTATGGACTTTTAGATACGCAACTGCTGCGTAGCATTTCTCTGAAGCATCGCAAAATATGTGAAGTTCTATGTTGCTTCCATTTCGATCCAAGGTGAAATATTGTCTTGGTATGTGGAAACTATAGATTTTCTTCAAATCTTCAATCCATCTACACCATGTGTCGTAAAGCTTGAGAGGAATCTCCTCATCCCAGCCTATTTGTAGTCCCCAAATATCTTGTAAGAGTATTTTTCCTTGAACCAGGAGATTCGCTAAAAATCCCAAAGGATCAAATACTGACATTACAACTTTCAAAATCTCACGTTTTGTCGGTTTCCTCTTTAGAATTAATATATCCTTATCTATTTTGTGAAATTTTGTATTAAATTCGAAACTGTCTGTCAATGGATTCCAAAACACACACAAAATTTTTTCAGAAACGATAACATCATCCATCTTCAAAGCTTTGAAACTATCTACAACAAGTTCTGGTTCAATTGCTTCAAGAATTGTCTTTGAATTTGATACCCAATTACATAGTGAATCCACCTTGATTATGAATGTGTATTATGTCCTGAATTAATTTAATGGCTTCCGAAACACTATCCGCACCTCCTAAATAATCATCCATATAATGGAGCTCTACTATAGGTACCTTTTACTGCTGTTGGGTACTCTTCTTCAAACTCCAGAGCGTTCTTATTCTTAGCTTCTTGCGCTAAGCATGGTCCGCATGAAGAGCCAAAAAATACTACGCCTATTTCATAGACGTCTGGTTGTCGATGACGGTCCATGCCCCTCCACAGAAGTCGTTGAGCATGACAGTCTTCAGGTCGTACAAGTATTTGTAAAAACATTTCTCGAATGTCAGCAGTGAATGCAAATTTTTTTTATACGAAAGTTTACTAGGATATCAAATAGAGAATTGTACAAGTCTGGACCCGTTAGGAGGTGGTCATTTAGACTTACTCCGTGACTCTTGGCCGCAGCATCATACACAATCCGTAGTTTTCCAGGTTTATTAGGGTTGACTGTCCCAAAATGTGGCAAATACCACGTTCGATCTGTGTGTACAAATGCTTCTTCATTAGTCAACTTTCGTATGTAACCTTTTTTCTCCTGGTCAATAAACTTTTCGCAGTATGATTTAGCATACTCCGGGTCTTTATCCATTCTCCTCTCAGTACTATACAATCTTTTCAAAGCAGCATCTCTGTTATTTGGTAGGACTACGTTAGTATTTTTCCATAGTAATCCTGTTTCAAATCTTTCGCCTTTTCTTTTCATTGTTTCCTGCAAAATTGCCATTGCCCGTATATCTTCAGGAGAATGAGACCTACTTTTTGCATTTGTAGCTTCATCTATTTTCCAAGCTTCTTTTACCATGTCGTATAGGAGATCTAAGTCATCCTTAGGAGAAGTGTTCATGTCTGTGTAAGTGTAGTAAGTGTAATAATGATTTGTGTCATGTTCAGAGCGTGTACCTATATTACCGTGAATGATCCAACCTAATAGGGTTTTACTCACCGCTGGACCGTTCCAAGATCCAATGGTCACCTTTTTGTTCACTAGGAGAGGCCAATTATCTTGTCCTATAATTATTTGTGGTTTAGCATTAGTCATAGATCGAACTTTATTATTTATATAAGAATATTTATTTCTTAATACGTCTACATCAACTAACTGAGGCGGTAATAATGCAAGATTCATAGTGCGTACATGTCGAAGCTGGAAACTTTGTTCTCCATCGACTCCCTGAATTGTGAGACTAACAACATTCGAATCGGTATCCGTTTGAGTGATACCCTCATTTGTCCATTGAATTGAGAGAGGTTGGCTTGGACTAGAAAGTTGCAAATGTTCACTTAAATCTTTATCTATTAAAGTGATAGTAGATGCATCATCCAGTAGCGCAAAAGTTTCAACCTTAATGTTAGCATGTTTTAAAACTACGGGTACAATTTTAAGAAGAACGTATTTATTATCGTTGATATGACAGTTCGTTTCAGAGGCTTCTGTATCATTTTGTCTCACAGGAATGGGCTCTGTAGAGTATTTATGTAAAAGATTGTGATGAGGTTTCATACAATTATTGATACCGCAATTTCGTTTCTTACGACATACTTGAACGTTATGATATGGTGTCAAACACGAGAAGCAGATTTTATTCGACGTCACAAATGACCATCTGTCGTCAGCGGACAGAGGGTTAAATTTAGGACAAGAGCTTAAATAGTGCGTACTTGGTTGACAGCAACAAACGTACTTTTTCATATTTACCTTATCATGTGTTGTCAGAGTAGTGCCAAATTTGACATTTTTTGGTCCAAATTTAAGGTTAGTTTTTTTGTCACTTTTGTCACTGTCAACCAGTTTTGGCGTTTGTATTTCACACAAAATATCTGATTTCTTACTAAGCCAGTTAGCAAACTCTAGGAGTTTGAACTGTGGTCTCATATTATGAATATGTTCAGTCCATCCGATCTTATAGGAAATGGGAAGTTTATTCACCAATTCCGATAAAAGCAACGGATTATGAAGATATTCTTCTTCCTCCAGTGACTGCACTGTAGCAACAAAATTTTTTATTTCATCTGCGAATTCCACCAACTGGTCAATCTGATCCACTTTGAGGTTAGTAAATTGTTTTAATTTGGAAATTAACAGTGAAATAATGTGTTCGGGTTTACCAAAGCGAGATTGCAAGAGTTCTATAACATTTTCTACATTCTGTGGCATGATTAATAATGACTGTGTGATTTTCTTAGCATTTCCTTTCAAACACTTTTGCAGTCTGGCTTGGTTCTCTTCATTGCTATAATTACAGAGTTTATTGGAGTTTCTATATTGGTGGATAAAATTTGGCCAATCTGTGGGATCGCCTGAAAATATAGGCAAATCTCGTCTTACCAATAGTTGCGTCATTTGAGGAAGAGAGACTTCATCTATATGATCAGTAGTTGGATTTAGCTGTATTGTTTTTAAATGAGAATTAGTTTCATTATTGATATTAGTTTCATTATACCTTTCCCAAGGAATGTCACCTCTCATCCAATTCTCTACGTTCGGTTTTTCTGACTTGTCCGACGAAAAAGATCGAGATCTAGCCTCTGAGGCTTCTTCTAGCTCGGCTAATTTTAAAGCTAGTTCTAGATCCAGAATCTCTTGTTTTTGTTCAAGCTGTTTCCTTTGAATGGCATGACGGAGCTCTGCCTGTCTAATCAGATTCGTGGTTTTATTACTAGAGCCACTCCTGATTGAAGATCTAACATCAGTATAGTCAATATATTTCGAAGTTATGGTTTGTGGTACGGTATTGGTCATCGTCGTCAGTGGTAGGGCGGCCGTCGTTTCTGTCGCTGCCACGGTCGCTTCGGATCTGGAAGTCATGATTGTCTGTGATACGGCGGCGGCGATGGTCGTCTCCACCACTGCCGTTTTATCCCTTATCCTTTTACTCCAGCGGAGTGGTACAGAATTTGTCTTGCCGCCTTCCATCTTTGATTGAATGTGGACTGTATTTTTCTATAGTGCTGTTCTGTAGGCTCGAAGACCAAGAATGTTTGGTCTTACCTGAAAGTATCTTTGTCAATATCCCCGCTCGAAGAACCAAGAATGTTTGGTCTTACCTGAAAGTATCTTTGTCAATATCCCCGCTCGAAGAACAAAAAACGGGAGACTTTAAAGATTTTATTTTCTATCCAAAATTATATGACAAAATTGAAATATTAACGACAAATCTATATATGTCTTAATTCTTTGTTTCCATCACTACTTGAAAAAAATAGGTTACTACTAGTTTAAAATAAAATAAATACACAAGTAAATACTAAATACAGGAACTCTAATAACTAAATGTCTAACAATCTTTCATGATATTTTTCAAGAGCTGATTAAAACTGTTATCGAATATTCGTAGTAAAATATAATTTTTCACATTGGGCTGCGTATTGAGATTTTGGAGGTACTTAAATGAAAAGCTGATACCGCCTTTCATATAAAAGTAGGATCAAGTCATTCGTACAGTTCCATATTATCATTTATTCAAATAACCCCATCTAGCGCACACTAAATCTGATCTAGAACCGTAGAAACGTAGTTTACCTACTTAAACTGATAATACTCGTTATTTTTGTTTACGATCGTAAAGGTAAAAGTTCCATAAGCAATTTATTGACATTGAAGATTAAATTTTCATATTATTTAATGAGTCCAATTTAAATTTTAACTACACATAACATTATATGTGAATGTCGTGAAACGTGATTATAACTATACATTGAAGTAATTTATTAATCACCGTGAATGTGAGTGCTTCTAGTTCCAAGCTATAATTCAAAATGCAATATATTGCTTTTCACTATCAGGATTTAAATTTTCGCAAATTATTATCTCTATCACGGGATATAGCAACCTTGAGTACCTACTGATCGTGATCACGTCATGTTCCAGAAATTTTAGATATCAATTTGCTGCTTAGACCCAGAACTTTCCATATTTTGTATGTATGAATCAAAAGGTACCTAATAAATCTTAACTACACTAAGTTGAACGAAGTGGAAAATTCTAATATGTTACCCAAAAATCGTCCTAATTAAGTGCTTCTACCTCGGCTACGAACAGGCCAAATTTTGCTAATGCACAGTCATCTTTACAGCAATGGTCCTGAACCAAAGAGTGACCATTGCAATATAACGCTAATCGTTAAGCACCTTCTCATTCAGTGTCCGCAAAAAAAGTACCAGGGTGTTTATTCACTAAAAAGTGAGAGCTCCTAGGAAAGTAATCTGCTCAAAGTGCGCATGAGCGTTTTCTCGAAGCATGCAGTTTTGATATAGCCCGCATGCGAACTTTAAGGAGTTTACTCTTCTAGGAGCTCTCACTTCTTAGTGAATTTACTCTTAGCGATTAAATACGTCTATGAAATGTCGTTTATCCCTAATAGCAGCCAAGTTCACACCACTAAATACCAGGATTCAAAATACACACAAGTTGATAGACTGTCACTGAGCACGTTTAATTAAATAACGTAATTACCAAGTTGATTATAATTAAATCGTTATGAGCATGGAACAATTTCTGTTTCGAAATATTATTTTCCCGTCTAAGCTCTGAATCCAAAGGAAGCCCTTTGCGTAAATAGTTTATATCCCAGAGCGACTTAAATTTCGAGACGTCTGTCTCAAATAATTCTCCTGAATTATGCTTGACTTAATTGCAGTGGCATTGTTCTTCCAGTGGAATTTCAACAAAGACACCACTGAAGTTATCTCGAGCGTAATTATTTTTTCAATAAAGAAAGTAGAAATATGAATACTGCTTACGATTATATTATATATTTATATACATATATTTTTCGTACAATTTTCAACCAATTAGAACGATCAATTTAGTCAAGTTACCTTGTATAATTTCGATAATACCTGAATATACATGAAGTAGCTCTACCATTCGAAAATTTTACAATATTTAATTTCCATGGTTACCTACCACAATTACATCAATATACAACAATACACAAACTAACAGCAACGTCAAATTCTGATGTTTATCAAAAATGAGTCGATTTGGATTGTAATTTCCATTGTACCAATTTGTGTCTTAATTATTAAATTGTTTATATTTACTCAATAAATAATAATCGTATCAAATATAATACTTACTTAATAGTATATTACCTACGACCTCTACTTGTACTTGTATTTATAAGAAGCAGAAGAAATAATAGTTACATAACTAGAGGTGCTTGGTAAACTCCATCTCTATTACTCTATTATCAATGAAAGAAGCACATTAAAGAACTAACGTTTAATCATCATTAATATATTGTTGATAATCAAAAGTCCATTTTTCAAATATAATCAATACATACTTTTAGCCATTAGGGCTTTTCATAGTTACACGTGGCCATATCGTATGTTTTCAGATAGTAGATTTTGAATAAAATGGCGTCGTATATTGACAGTTGCTAAGATGTTGCTAGGGCAGCCGTGCGATTAACTTTACAGCTGCACGTTTTTTTTACAGTGCGTAATATATATCATTACATTGATGCTGACTGTGTGTTATTGACTGATTACAGGGGGGGTCGTGGGTAAAATGCTTCCCAACACGAGTTACGTACTATACTTTACCTACGACCCACTTGTAGCCATATCGAATGTTTTCAAATAGTAAGTTTTGAATAAAATGGCGACGTCTACTGACAGTTGCTAAGATGTTGCTAGGGAAGCCGTGCGATTTACTTTAGAGCTGTGCGTTTTTTTTAGTGTGTAATAGACATAATTACATTGATACCAACTGTGTGTATATACCTATATATTTCTTAAACTTCCTGCATAATTACAAATCGTGTTGGTTTGATAGAATAACAAGTTATCGATGTATAACCTGATTATTTTGAAGTACTTATAGTATTACGTACGTACTTCAAAATAAATACGGTTATTCATCTCAAACTCCCTGCATAATTACAAATCTTGTCAATTTGACAGATTATTCAAACTATCAAACTGGCACTCTTTGAAATTATGCAATAAGTTATCGATGTATAACTTGATTATTTTGAAGTATCTACTTACAGTATTACTACTAATTATATTTGGTAGTTTTGTGTTTTTTTATGGTTTTATTTTGTTAAGCTTTCGCTGCACTTCGTCAACTTCATCGGAACAAAACTTGTGATTAAAAAATAATATCTAAAAACCTCGATGGCTATTATCTTTGAGCAGCACACTTGAAGCATTCTCTATGATTATTTTTTTCACATGTCAAAATCTGACATTTTGGTGGTTTTAACCAATAGCAATACATTATTCTAGCCAATCATTCGGTATTATACTGATAATTCTGCTTCCTCATCGATAAAACCTTGTTTACATCGAAACGTCAAAATTTTACCTTGAATTTGTCATTATTGACAACTAAAAGTGCTTCGAAGTTCATTGAAAAATGAACACAAACCGATTGAGTGCCATCACCCAAGAGAATATTAAACATTCAGGTAATACAAAATTTTAAATTTATGAAAAAAATAATATTCCCAAATACAACTCGCTCTTCAAATTTTATCACATAATTTTTTATTTTCATCACTCAAACTTGTTTATTTGAGGCAAAAACATTCAAACAAACCGAATTTAGATAAAATCCCTCGTCCTAACGGACTCGTGATTTTATCAATCGGTTTGTTTTCATATTCTTGCCAAATAAACAAGTTTTCGTGAAAAAGAAAAAATTATCGATAAAATTTGAAGCACTCGTGGTATTACCTTTGACAAAATTTTGAGTATTTATCTAGACCCGAGGAGTAGGTATTCGATAAGATAACTTTTTACTTTGTAGATATCAAAAAATTGATTGTCAATCTGACGTTTAATAATTTTCAATACAAACTTTATTAGTTTAAATCGAATATAATTCATTTTTATTCAAAACTACAGTTGTGAAAAGTACAATTGGTAAATTAATTGAATCGTTAGATGCAATACCAAATCTTCGCGACATTCCTAATCCAGTTGTCAGTTTGACGTTTAATTAATTTTCAATGAAAAATAAACACCAACTGAAAACACATGTAGGGTATTATCACAGTAATCCTGAGGTGATTGGATGAAATTTGACACATGACTTAAAATTGAGTAATTTGATTGGTTACTATATTCAGTTGAAAATTATCAACAGTAATTACACAAGTGGTGGTAATTTTTTGAAAATTTAATTCATGTATGAAAAATCGCATATGCCACAGTGCAATTGTCACTTTGGACAGCGGCAAAAGTTAGCTTTAACTTTTACAGCGATAAATAAACTCCAATGTTAAAATGTCATATACCTGGAAATGTTATTGTCACTTTGACATCGATAAAAAAGGTGCATCCTTTTTTATCGCGATAAAAACTCCTCTTCCTCAATGTCTAGTAAGCGGATGTCACTTTTACACGATGACAATTAATCGCAAGTTTGGTTATACTTATAATTTCACAGCGATTAATCAATATATTCTGTCGTTAATTTATCTTGCCAAAAAACACTCGAGCTTTTCTTTTATCGGATAAATTTCTCTTTAACTCAAAATTTTGCCAATCACTAAATTTGCTCGAAAAACTGACATTAGATAAAATCGCTCCACCTTCGGTGTCGCGATTTTATCATGTCAGTTTTTCTCGTAAAATTAGTGATTGGCAAAACTGTTTCGTTGCAGAGAGAAATTTATCCGATAAAAAAAAGCTCTTGCTTTTTTACTGTTGACAAATATACCAGTGGTTTTTTCACTTATTCATTTGTTCATCAATATCACTGTTCCTAGTATGAATTTCAATAACTGCGTTTTTAATAATTGTACATTAAAATAAAAATGTGTTTATTTTTAATGTTTCATAAATAAAGTTTGCATTGATATGTTTCCAAATTTCTCATTCATTAAATTGTCCTGCCGAATTACACTCGAGGTTTGTATTGATATTGGATAAATTTGTGTTGTTCCTTTAGCAATTTGACTCGAACAACTGTCAACCTAAAAACACTCTACCTTCGGTGTCGTTAATTTTTTAATAGTTGACAGTTATTGTCGTCAAATTGCTAAGAAACAGTTTCTCATTAAACAAGCCAAATTTACCCGATAAAATACAAACCACTTGTGCAATTATAAGTGATAATTTTAACTAGATGCACGAATCTTTATTGCTATAGAAATCTCACGGGTGGACGGAGTCCACGAGTAGGATTTCCTAATAGCAATAAAGACGAGTGCTAATCACCCTGTATTTCAATAATTCACCATGTTCAAAAAAATGTCCTCTTTCGAATAGTATAACAGTGTCCTATACCCAGTATTATACTTTTCGTGCAATTTACAATTTTATTAAATTGTATGGTAAATCGATTTTAATACATCTGCAATCCTCTCTAAATTTTAAACTAATAATCTTGTTGTAGAAGAAACAGTGAAGCTGCTAATAAATATGCACAGTTGTAGTTGCTCAGGTATACTAGCTCTTTTTTCACCGATAAGTATTTGAGCACATATTAAAACAAAAACACATTTTCAATAAAGCAAATTCATAAATACTATACAACGACAACAAATTATTAAGAACAAAAAATGAAAAATTACTATAATAGATACTCAAAATGCTTGCCTTCTTGTGCAATGCAACACATAATTCCAGTTTCCAACGATTTACTTTCATTATTTAACATAGTGTTATAGACGTATTATATTATATATTATCCATGTTATAGATGCGAGAGCGTTCGAAATTGTCGATTGCATATCGTCTGGAGAAGTAGCATACACAATATTTTCAGTATAACCCTATTTGAAGAAATACATCTTGGTTAATTCTGGTTACCTAGCTGGCCAATTATAAGGACCTATCCATTTATTTTTAAATATTCGATTGAGGTAGCTTCTAACAGCACATGAAAAGTGAGCAGAAGCGTGGTAGGTTGTCCGTCAAAAAAATAGGGCCGATAAAATACTCGCCCAAAATCCCTCCCCAAACGCTTAGGTACACTCCATCTTTATTGGCTGTTATGGTAGCTTTTCATTTTTTGCTTTTAATAATTTGTTGTTCGTGTCGTAGTATTTAGGTATTTGCTTTATTGAAAATGTGTTTTTGTTTTATTATGTAGGTACTCAAATACTTATTGGTAAAAAAAGAGCTAGTGTACCTCAGTAACTACAAGTGTGCATATTCACTGTTTCTTCCACTGTTTTTTTACAACTATGCCAAGATCATTAGTTTAAAATTTAGAGAAAATTGCAGATGTTTTAAAGAAAAATGCACAAAAAGTATAATACCTGGGTATAGGACACCGTTATGCTATTCGAAAGAGGTGAGTTATTGAAATACAGGGTGTCCCCTTTAAAATAAGCCCGATAATACACATTGAATGATCTAATAATGAAATTGAAAATTCTGAACACCCTGTAAAGAAATTTTTAGTTTTCAATCGTGGAATACATTCAACGAATGTCCAACTATTTAGATGTAAGAGAAAATTAGAAAATTTGCTAGAATTTGTTATATCAATAAGTTATTAATGTTTTTCGAAAGGTTCACATTTTTTTAAAAGTCAGCATAATTCGGATCCCTCTGTATTCAGGTATGGGGAACTATTATGAAGGAGTATTTTATTTTTCAGGGGAAATCATAAAATGCAATAACTTTGATTATAATTTACACAGTAAAGAACAAACTATAAAGTGCGAATGAAAACGACAAACCATCACAAGAAATTCTGATAAAATTGTCTGATTTTGACAACAGAAGTCTGGCAACCCCAGACACGGCAGCCAACTTTTGGACCGTAACTTTCCCTTTTATATGATTAATTATTCCATTTACACTTTGGATATTTAGATTATTTTCAGTGGCTGCAATTGTTACTAACAAATGTCAAAATTGCAAACGTATCGTATAAATGAACCATAATTCAGAATTAAATATTGTTTGTTTGTATAAGTTTATCTTGCACCTCAACACTCAAAAATGAGAAAAAAGTACAAATGTCGAACCTATGACTCACACCCTCGTCCGTAACCTATCAAATATATCACCGCAACCTCTCCCATGTACAAATGTTTCCAATTTCTTCCTAATCACACTCCGTTGCATCCCCTAATATATTACACTGCCTTTCTCAAACAGAGCGGCATCAAGCCTCTCTTTAGTAATTACATTCTAAGCACATATTTTGATGTTTTCCACCATAAATATAATTCCTTTTCATTCTAATTCACCTTAGGTACTTCATCTTGATTAGTATAATGTCGCAATTATTATTTCATTTTTCATCGTTTTTTCTTCTAAATTGTACAAGATACTGAAAATATCGTTTTAAATATTGGTTTCCAAACGCTAAATATGGCAAAATTGAATTAAAGTATCGCTTCTTGCTTCTCTATTGATTTAGTAATAGTGTGAAATAAACTTTGTTAATTGCTCCTGTTTTTAAGTTTCATGTTCAAACCTGGGCGAACTACGAACGTACATTCTCGACATTATTCAAATCAAGAAAAATCTTAAATAACAACTCACGTAATGCCCCAACCTATTTAATATGCTCTCGTTCTCACAGAAAATGTTTCCTAATATTACCTCATGTCTATTGTTTTGTAGCACAAAGAACAGTGTGAGAAGAAGCACCATCCCTGGAATGGACGAAGACGACGGTGATTACGCGACGTTAAGGGAGCTACCCTTGCCGCCTCCTAATATCTCCCAGAGAATATCCAACAGTGATGACACCGCCAGTGAGGAGGGAAAGGTAAGTTTCCGGAATTTATTGTATCGAAATCTGACACTCCGGTTATGAACATAGGCGTAGCCTGGAAATTTCACGAAGCAAAAATAAATATTTGGGATAATCTCGTCTATCTCGCTTGTATTAACCAATTGTTTTCGAGATACAGGGTTTTCTAATTAGTCCTAATTCATTTCAACAATTTATATCTTCATCTGCTTAGCTTTGACGCTTTAACAGAACTAACTTGAACTGCTTTCTGCTTTAGCTTTTGGCTTGTGTTCACGATGAACACATAACATATGCTAGTACCAACCAGGATTTTGATCCTCCTGCCGATGCTTTTGAAGAAAGAAGTCCTCTGCTCGAAGAATCCTCTGTAATTGTTCACAATAATTATGAAAATCAGGTAAGGATGAATACAAATGGCACCAGAGGCCACATTTTTTACTTCACTTCATTTCTCTTGGATTCCTTCCTCATTTTATGTTTCTTCTATAATAATCGATTTAACGTTGTTTCTGTCTTCCTTCCCATTTCAATCATCCTGTTCAACCATTTTTCCTGAGTCTTTCTCTCCATTCCATAACTTTGTCTTTTATAGTAATCAAGCTTTTAATAACGTTCAAGATAACTAGACATGTAAGACACCAATTTTACCAGGTTCATACGAATATGTGCAATTTTCCATTGACTACAATCAGATGAATTTTTAATATTTTATTATGCTCTATAGTAATCTTGAGCCCCATTTATGGCTATTCAACCTATTTAAAACACACGTTATTTCGTTTTCCAGATACAGATCGGTTCAGCTCCTCGCTGCATTCGTCGAGCTGATTCTGGTATCATACCACACGAAGAAATTCCCGGTAGATCGGATTCTGTAAGTACAGAAAGTTCCCACTCACCTCCAGATCTACCTGGGAGCAACCACAGCGAAACCTCCAGTGGAATACACTCGAATGATAGCGAACAAACAACTACGAAAACTGAGAACATGATCAACATCATAGAAAACCCAGCTGACAGCCAAGAAAGCACCGTCGTCATACGTCGAAAGTCGATTAGACCTGCCAAAACGGATACAATCACTCCAGCTATACTGGAAGAAGATCCTTATGGAAGATGTACAAATATGCGTATGACATCTTTTACTGATAAAAATAACGCGCAATGCTCAGCAACCCTTCCACATTATCCCACACAACCTGTACAGAGTATCTACCCTAATTGCTCTACCATGCCATTACCGCATCATTCTTCTAATGTTCAAGCGAACTTGGTAAATGGAAACAGCTGTAATGTATATCCAAGACAGCACACCACAATACCAACGCACCATAATGGCGTTAAATTGATTTCGAATCCACACAATCCTTATGTTAAAAGACTGCATCCTAAGGTAGGAGAAGGGATTAAATATGAACCAATTTATACAGCTATTAATAGGAAATCCGGTGAATTATATCACTATACTTCGTAAAACAAGGGTGGTACAGTTTAAAGAGGGTTAGCCAGTACGTAAATGTTGAAAAAAACAGACTATAGTAATCGCTGCACGTGGAATGGAGGATCTATAGGTAATTATATCCAATTTATTTTGTTTTTTAAATCAAATGGGATTTTTTTTTATAAATGACAATCTGTACATAGAAATGAGCATCTAGCAGATGATACACTAAAATTGTGTTAAATGAGATCCACACACCACAAACATAAACTGACCTTTACGTCTAGTAGATAAGAACAACCTTCATCTCATAGAAATTTAACGGCGAAGTAAGACAATTTTAACAGGTTCATCATTTGCTTAATTACAGTTTTCCGTAACAATTGTCATATTCAAGTGGAGCGTGTTATCAATAGATGTCAAGATAATAGTATCATACTATTATAACGCCTAACAAATTTGAAAATTACTTTTCAAACAGTAGACCGTTCACTAAGAACAAATATCTACTTCTCCGGGTAAATGTATTAATGTGATTTCAGCATCTCCTGTCCAAATTCATGTTCTCAGAGCTTCTGGACAGATGATATCTGCCTTGTACTGATGAGGCGCAAATACGCCGAAACCGGTATACAAATGATATTGTCCCTCCTAATTAATGTGTTATAATAAGATGATACTATTATCTTGACATCTAGGTTCATATATTTATAAAAGAAAATTCTTGTTAGTCAGAGACGAAAACGTGCAATGAAATTGGCTGATCTTTGTACTTGCTCTCCTTGGCAGTTAAATGGTTGTGTAGCTATAGCTGAATCGGAAATTACAATTTTAACAGATTAGGAAATTGAAATGTTGGAGAGATTTAATAAAGAGAGTGGGTAAATAGGACAGGAAAATGAATTTCGGATTATTGAATTTTGGAGTATGTAGGTGACGTTTCCATTAGGAAATGCGTGAAATTAATAATTGAACATATAACGTTATGCAGCGTGGAAAAGCAAAATGAAAAAAATTATTATCTCCGTCACGTCAAATTTTGTGGTGTACATAATATACCTTTGAGTGACAGTTACAGCCACCAATTTTTCAAATGAGGAGTATGCGCTTAAGACTCTCTTCATTCTCTATTCAAAAACGCAAGTTTTCAAATTTATTGAAAAAATATCACACACCAAAATGAAATCATATGAACACCGAAATTCGCTGCAATACGCTGAAAGATAATGTAGTTTTTAGGTATTCGACAAAAATTGACACTAATTAGTAAATTTAAAATTGAGTTGATAGAAAAACTCCTTTTTACTCAATTCAAACAATTCAATTATCCAGCCTCTATTTACCCATCCACCCAAAATGGTATCCAATACCAGAACTGACATAATTATATGAATAATAAATATTATTTCCCAATCAGCTTTAGCTTATTTTTTTTTATTAATAATGGAAGATATACGTCAAGTCTTATATACATACATATGCGCACTAGTCAGAAAGTCATACTTTTATAGATTTTTTTTAGATAAATTTTTAAATTTTGTAACATCGTTTTTAGGCAAATATCATTATTGAACAAAAACAACATCTGTGACAATTGAAATTTTGTGGCCTGCAAATATTTAAAACCTGTCGGTATCATAACACTTATACTTTGTTCTAATTTCATTAGCGCACAATTTCAACAATTTTTTCACCTGACAACAGCTCTGGCGGCAGACGTTCTGCCACTGTGTGGTCTGTGCATGGATCCCAAATAGTTTCACTTAGCGTCAAACGGTTTGCACTTACCTATTCTTCAGAAAATACAGCTTAACATTAATTTTAGATCTAATTTATCATACTAAACTGATGTTTTATACCTTCTATTAACTCTTCAGTCAATATCAAACCATAACAATAACAAGGGATTTTTGTTTGCCAAAAATGTGGCTATGTATAGTTACAGAACATAATTATAATCCATAAAACAATGAAACAACAGCACTTTACTGTACCAAAACTCGATTCATTCTATCGAAAAATTTCCATATGATACATTTTTATTATTCACCAATTCTGTCTTGCACGTAGAAAGTTAAAAAAAGTCCCCAGACCAGCCACTGTTTTTATACCAGCGTTTTTTTTTCAATATTATTTGAATGATACTATTTTGTCTAAAATTGATTCAGATGAAGTGATTTATCATAGAAGTTATATTATCCTGAAATTTTTTCAAAAAATCCCCTTCACAGAACACCCGATCTTAATTCACTTTGAAAAGATTCACTATAACTTGTAGAAAGTATTATTTCCCTATGTAAGACAATCTTAATGGTGAAACCTAGCAAGTCAAAATAAACGTTTTACAATCTATTATCTTCTTAAACCGACTAGTTTTGCATTTCTAATCCTATTAGCTTCTAAATTAAGTTTCTACTGCTTTGATTTAATCCTTTTATTTCGTGTAAGTAGGTATCACATAATGTACTGTGAAAGTGGATATTGAAACACAAAATGCAGGTAATTTAAAAAAAACAGCATATACTCAAGAAATATTTTCTTATTTATAATTTGATTGAATTTTGAAAGTTAATCAATTCAATCCAAAACCTTAAAGTGATGACACCAATATGAACGTATCTACCCACTTTGAACAAAACCATCTTTTGGATTGAGAACTGAATGGTTTGGTTTTGGGGAATGTACAGTAACAATACTGCCTATTCTGCCCAAATGATAGTTTGAACAGCAGTGTCAAGTAAGGATTCCTCAAGCCTGGTATCTCATACCAGTAGAATTTTGTTTAATAGTCCAACTAAACTAAGATCAGGGATTCCCAGTCGTAGCTCCGGGCGTATAAATTTGAACTGATCTCTTTCACTGGCAAGCTCAATGGTGATTTACATTTCAGTCATGTAATCCCTTGACTTAAATCTTGTGGCTTTGATTTCACTTCTCCTTGCCACTCCAATCATTTTCTAAATGCTTATTTAACTTAACTTTGAATGGAACATGATGAAGTGGTTTCAAGGTACTTGATATTTCTTTACGCCAAACTAAAGTAAATATGTGTATGGAAACTGAGCGAGAGGACTCGACTTTCGCTGCAAAGCTCTAAATCTAAGCCGCCACACTTGTAGCCAATTGATATTTCAAAACCACCATATATATGCTTCTCAATTGAGAAAAAAATGAATTTTTTCTCTGTTCTCCAATTTGGTTAAAACCTCTTTCTATGTTTACATTAAACCCTGAATCTAATGTAAATACATTTGGAATTTTCAGTAAAGACAGAAACAAAATCAATCTTCTCCATTACTACATACAACTTCATTTACATTTGATTAACATACAACAGCAATATGTACTTTCTAGATAATCCCAGATAATCTACACATAATCTCAATTATACACATTTGTTCCTAGATCGAATATTTCAGTCCAAAACAAAAATAGCAGCAGCAGGCTCCACCAGCAGCAGTGTCGTGGATTTTAAAAGGATTCAAATTATTTTATCCTAATTTACAAATGTACATCATCCAACCCCAACTCTTTTGGTCTAAAAAATAGATTTGTTAAGTTTGTAAAGTTTAAAAATGTAGTTAAGCTACCCATAGATGGCGGTAGCTATGACCTCTGCACACATTTGTGAGTCTTACAACTTGTTATAAGTCTTATAATTTATTTTGATGTCTTAGATTTCGATTAATATACACATATACGTGAACATCTCCAGTCGAGTGCATAGATAATTATTGTAATTTGCAGGCTACAATAAAGTCGGTTGTCACCCGTTTCGACCATTTAAAAACTTATAAATATCTCTTTTCATATCACCAGCAGGCAACAATAATAAATAATACTCACATTGATATAAACATTTTCATATATTAAGGTTAACATACAAAAACATAAACAATAAGTAGTAGATATAATGATAGCTTTTATATGAAAATTTATTATTTATTCATATGTACCTAACAGTTTTAATATTTATTATAAACAAATAAATGTGATGCTCACTCTCTGTCTATCATACTTATAGTTGGCTAAAACTAGGAAATTAACATTTTTTAAACCCATTTTCATGAAAAAGAAAAAAATTACAATTATACACTAACACGTAACTTCAAAAGGAATGGGATGTCACATATCCTAGGCCATATTGGAGACAGCAATACTCACAGGTCAGACGGACACCATTTCCACATTTTGATTGAAACAACAAAAATATCGAACGGTATGGTGACAGTTTTTTATATGTGCATTCAGACGACAAGGTCGAACCGCTTCACGTTAAAGTTAATAGATGTCAGTGTGAATAATGAATAACCCACAAATTATAAAATTTGTAGTAATGCCATAATGGAAATTCCGATTTAGACACGGTGTTCAAAATACGTAAAATGGGGTACCAATAAAAATAATTAAAAAATGTAAATTTCAAAACGTTAAACAACTTAACTCTGAATAGGTTAGTGACTAATACGTAAGTTAGATTTAGTTTGTCAGTGTACCTTTACCGAATAGATCCAAACAGAATTATGAAAATTTTTGACAGGCTCTCAGAAATATGATGAATATTTGAATTTAAATTTTGAAACAAATAATGTTAAGACTGAAATAAATAAGTTTTCAAAATACGAAACCACATTACTTTATAGGGGTTTCGTTTTCGATGTTATGATTATATAAAATTCAATAAACATTTTTAGGGTTTCATCTAAATAAAAAAAAACTCTAAAGCAGCTTTACATAATTTTTGACTCTTTATTTTATATATTATTCATCCCAATGAGGAAAGACTTTTTGAATGAAAAAACAGGGTGTACCAACATAGAGTTAAAGAAACATTGTCATATCATATTAAACTGTATAATAAAAATTAGCTCACAATCTATAAGTTAGTTGAAAAAGATATTTGTGATTTTTTCAACATATCCCCGAAGGTATTTATTTTTTGTCATAGTAAAAGTCCATCAGGATTAGTTTAAAAATAATATTGACAATAATAAAAAAATAAGAATTGTCGCCTTTTTAGCGTTAAGCAGTTTTTGGAAAATTTTTGATAGACATTTTTTATATATAAAGTAGAAAACAAACAAAGAAGAGTATAAAAATCATGCACACTTCGTTTTAGGTATCGCACATTATCATATGCTATCTTAATGTGTGTGTTTCTAAACATTATACATTCAAGTTGATGTAAAAATATTCAAATAAGAATTCATGTTAGAAATATTACTATTAACATTTGCCAAAATCCCTCAACATAATATTATATAATTGAATACATCTTTTTCCGTACAGTTTCACTCCTCTATACTTCTGTTATCCTTACTTCGTAACTGTAAAATATAAAATTTCTTCAGGTAACAAAATAAAAACAGCTGCATTCAAGTTTAACCTCTGAATTTCTTCAACGTATGAAGTTAAACTTTTAGAGGATGAGTTAAAACCACGCTATAAGTAACAAACAAAGTAAAAAAGCAGGTGGTGAGAAATCCAGTGGAACTGACTATATATTCAAGGTACATTTTCTAGCCTCGCTGATACCAACATTTTTATTTTGAGTTTCCTCAAACAAATTTTGGTTTTTAATAATTTTTGGGACAATCCTTAAATATATTTGTGATATTAATCAAATCACCAAAACAAAATAGTCACATGGTCTATATTTACATTATTATCATTAAGATAACCATAAAGAAATTCCCAATAATCGAGCACTGCAAGGGACCACTGAGTATATAAGTCTTTTCTATAGGTCTTTTCTATACTTGACAAAGGTTATTTGAATATAATATCAGATAGGTAGGCATATTTGTGTATGTGTGTTTTGGTTGATTTTTTCTTTGGTAGAAATCGCCCATAAAACTAAAGATATTTGTAATTCCTTTGTTTCATTTTTTTAGATGTAAAAGAGATTGGAGCACATGAAGTAAGTTGGGCTCTCACAATTTTCAACATTCAAAAGGTGTGTGTCTTGGTTTTTCACAGGCACAAAGAAATATTGTGCAAAACCATCAATTAGGCTTAGGCTACCTAGAGCGTTTTATATGACATACGTAGCTGCTCTGATTTCTATAATCCCCGGACTTGCGACTTCTAATATATTTGGCAAGTAGTCTATAACCGTAATATAATAAAACTAACTTCTGTTTTTGACGGTCGAAATAAGAAAGAATTTTGCAAAATTCTGTTTGGACAAAACCTGTAAATATGATTTTTGCTTAAACTCCGAATGAAACGATGTCCATTACCTCTTACAGTTGATATTTATAACGTACTAATATATTTTTTTGTAATGTAGAAATAGTCTGAACCAAAAATTTGTTTATAATCTTTTATATGGAGTCGCCCTGCTTTACGCGTATAGGACAATTTTTGGTTCAGCTCGTCACCAAAAATTCTATTTTTTTTTGGAAATGTGCGCTCTAATTTTTACTTGTTGATTTATGTAGATTGAAAATACAGATCTAGTCAGATTTTATTCTATTCTTCGTATAAGCCAAAAAAAAATTATAATCTCATTTTAAACAACAAAGTAAGTTAAATTGGCAGATTAGGACCAAACTAGTTGACCTTTCAGCGTTCCTTATTCCGATATTAGCTTTTCCTTTCAATATCTTCCTTTCTACCAGTTTTTTATCCACACTGGTATCGATTTAGATGTGCCCTAAGTTTCGGTGGAAAATTTCCTTTCAAATATCGATCTTGAGATACTCTTGGTATATTTCTTGATTTAAATTGACAGTAAGCTGAAGAAGCAGATTAAATTAATTTAGGAAAATTGACAAACCTGCCAGAATCCTTAATTTATTTTTGATCTTTTTATCAAATGTTGTTGGTTTGAAATAAGTAAATAAAT
>CAJUYH010002141.1:0-13314 GCA_910591685.1 Galerucella tenella | reverse complement strand
TGCCAAAAGTGATCCGTCAATTTTTGAGCAGCACGCCAAGATGACATAAGATTAACGTCAGAATCAGTAGATGTCGCAAAAGGTTGAGCAATGTAATCTGGTCCAATGAGAAAATGGTTTGGTATCAGAGCTTCGAAATCCGCCGCATCAGTCGATATGTGAGTCAACGGACGAGAATTTGAAATATTTTCGCATTCCAAAAGAAAGGTTCGCAAAATACTTTCCGTGGGATATTTTGTTTTCAATATATCTCGGAGTATTGTTTTCACATTTCGTATAAGCCTTTCCCAACTACCGCCCATATTAGGTGCTAACGCGGGATTGAATTTGAACTCTACTTTTTTCAGCGTACAAAAATTAACAATTTCAGTAAGATTTAATTTATTGAATTCATTTTTTAACTCTCTGTCCGCCCCTTTGAAATTTGATCCATTGTCGCAATAAATTTCCTCTGGAAATCCACGTCTACAGCCAAATTGTCGAAGAATGTTGATAAACTCATTAGTACTTAGGTCATGTGCAAGCTCCAGGTGTATGGCTTTAGTAGTCATACACGTGAATATCACACCATATCGTTTTTCATGGTTACGTCTTACTTTAATTTATTTCAATTGGCCCAAAATAGTCTACTCCGGTTCTTATAAACGGTCGAATAGTGGGCTCTACTCTGCACCTTGGTAACTGCCCCATTAACGGTGCTTTAGGTGTACTTTTTTTCAATTCACAAAATTGACAACGTACTTTTGTCTTTTTGACAATTTGTCGTATTTTAAAAATCCAAAATTTTTGGCGTAAGTTATTGATGACAGTTTCCTGTCCGAAATGCTGGCATTGTTCGTGATAGTGTTGAATAAGTAATTGAACAATGACATGAGGTGTGTCTAGGATGATTGGCTTAATAGTGTTTTCAGCTAATAATGAGTTTTCTAATCTTCCTCCTAATCGAATGAGTCCGTTTTCCATTAAAATTGGTGATAAAGTGAAAAGTTTACTAGAAGGTGGAATAGATTTTCCATTTTTTAAAAGTGATTATTCTTTACTGAAAAAGTCTTGCTGTATTTTTCTGAATAATAAAATTCCCGCTTCGTTGATTTCATCAACTTGAAGTTCTCCAGTAATCTTTCTTTTTGTCCTCAAGGCGTTTATAAACCGTCTAGAATAAACTGTGGCTCTTACTAGTCGCCACCATTTAGAAAATCGACGAGGATCTGGTAATGCTTGGCCTAAATCTACCTGGTTGATCATGATGAAGACTGGTTCGATGTGTCTGACCTCCAGATCGCTATCGATTGCTTCATTAACCGCTTCTTCTTGCGGCCATTCAGTTTTCGGAAGAATTAGAAATTCTGGTCCATTTAACCACCTCGAATTTTCACACAATAAGAAGTCGCTTGTCCTATTGGTGGCATGATCAGCTACGTTTAGTCTAGTTGGAACATATCTCCAATCTGAGATATTGGTAAGTTCCTGAATTTCGCCTATTCTTTGAGAAACAAAGACTTTAAATCTTCTAGCTTCTGGACGTATCCAATGAAGAACAGTTTTGGAGTCACTCCAATAGACTAACCGTTCAACATTTAATTGTAGACAATTCTTGAGAGAATTGCCTATCCTAGCTGCCATTAGAGCTGCCAGAAGCTCTAGCCTGGGTACAGACAAAGGCTTCAGGGGAGCAACTCTAGTTTTCGCACAAACGAAGCCAACTTGCATATCATTATCTTTATGGACTTTTAGATACGCAACTGCTGCGTAGCATTTCTCTGAAGCATCGCAAAATATGTGAAGTTCTATGTTGCTTCCATTTCGATCCAAGGTGGAATATTGTCTTGGTATGTGGAAACTATAGATTTGCTTCAAATCTTCAGTCCATCTACACCATGTGTCGTAAAGCTTGAGAGGAATTTCCTCATCCCAGCCTATTTGTAGTCCCCAAATATCTTGTAAAAGTACTTTTCCTTGAACCAGGAGATTCTCTAAAAATCCCAAAGGATCAAATACTGACATTACAACTTTCAAAATCTCACGTTTTGTCGGTTTCCTCTTTAGAATTAATATATCCTTATCTATTTTGTGAAATTTTGTATTAAATTCGAAACTGTCTGTCAATGGATTCCAAAACACACCCAGAATTTTCTCAGAAACGATAACATCATCCATCTTCAAAGCTTTGAAACTATCTCCAACAAGTTCTGGTTCAGTTGCTTCAAGAATTGTCTTTGAATTTGATACCCAATTACATATAGTGAATCCCCCTTGATTATGAATGTGTATTATGTCCTGAATTAATTTAATGGCTTCCGAAACACTATCCGCACCTCCTAAATAATCATCCATATAATGGAGCTCTACTATATGTTTTACTGCTGTTGGGTACTCTTCTTCAAACTCCAGAGCGTTCTTATTCTCAGCTTCTTGCGCTAAGCATGGTCCGCATGGAAAGCCAAAAAATACTACGCCTATTTCATAGACGTCTGGTTGTCGATGACGGTCCATGCCCCTCCACAGAAGTCGTTGAGCATGAAAGTCTTCAGGTCGTACAAGTATTTGTGAAAACATTTCTCGAATGTCAGCAGTGAATGCAAATTTTTTTATACGAAAGTTTACTAGGATATCAAATAGAGAATTGTACAAGTCTGGACCCGTTAGGAGGTGGTCATTTAGACTTACTCCGTGACTCTTGGCCGCAGCATCATACACAATCCGTAGTTTTACAGGTTTATTAGGGTTGAGTGTCCCAAAAGTGGCAAATACCACGTTCGATCTGTGTGTACAAACGCTTCTTCATTAGTCAACTTTCGTATGTAACCTTTTTTCTCCTGGTCAATAAACTTTTCGCAGTATGATTTAGCATACTCCGGGTCTTTATCCATTCTCCTCTCAGTACTATACAATCTTTTTAAAGCAGCATCTCTGTTATTTGGTAGGACTACGTTAGTATTTTTCCATAGTAATCCCGTTTCAAATCTTTCGCCTTTTCTTTTCATTGTTTCCTGCAAAATTGCCATTGCCCGTATATCTTCAGGAGAATAAGACCTACTTTTTGCATTTGTAGCTTCATCTATTTTCCAAGCTTCTTTTACCATGTCGTGTAGGAGATCTAAGTCATCCTTAGGAGAAGTGTTCATGTCTGTGTAAGTGTAGTAAGTGTAATAATGATTTGTGTCATGTTCAGAGTGTACCTATATTACCGTGAATGATCCAACCTAATAGGGTTTTACTCACCGCTGGACCGTTCCAAGATCCAATGGTCACCTTTTTGTTCACTAGGAGAGGCCAATTATCTTGTCCTATAATTATTTGTGGTTTAGCATTAGTCATAGATCGAACTTTATTATTTTTATAAGAATATTTATTTCTTAATACGTCTACATCAACTGACTGAGTCGGTAATGCAAGATTCATAGTGCGTACATGTCGAAGCTGGAAACTTTGTCCTCCATCGACTCCCTGAATTGTGAGACTAACAACTTTCGAATCGGTATCCGTTTGAGTGATACCCTCATTTGTCCATTGAATTGAGAGAGGTTGGCTTGGACCAGAAAGCTGCAAATGTTCACTTAAATCTTTATCTATTAGAGTGATAGTAGATGCATCATCCAGTAGCGCAAAAGTTTCAACCTTAATGTTAGCATGTTTTAAAACTACAGGTACAATTTTGAGAAGAACGTATTTATTATCGTTGATATGACAGTTCGTTTCAGAGGCTTCTGTATCATTTTGTCTCACAGGAATGGGCTCTGTAGAGTATTTATGTAAAAGATTGTGATGAGGTTCCATACAATTATTGATACCGCATTTTGTTTCTTACGACATACTTGAACGATATGATATGGTGTCAAACACGAGAAGCAGATTTTATTCGACGTCACAAATGACCATCTGTCGTCAGCGGACAGAGAGTTAAATTTAGGACAAGAGCTTAAATAGTGCGTACTTGGTTGACAGCAACAAACGTACTTTTTCATATTTACCTTATCATGTGTTGTCAGAGTAATGTCAAATTTGACATTTTTTAGTCCAAATTTAAGGTTAGTTTTTTTGTCACTTTTGTCACTGTCAACCAGTTTTGGCGTTTGTATTTCACACAAAATATCTGATTTCTTACTAAGCCAGTTAGCAAACTCTAGGAGTTTGAACTGTGGTCTCATTTTATGAATATGTTCAGTCCATCCGATCTTATAGGAAATGGGAAGTTTATTCACCAATTCCGATAAAAGCAACGGATTATGAAGATATTCTTTTTCCTCCAGTGACTGCACTGTAGCAACAAAATTTTTTATTTCATCTGCGAATTCCACCAACTGGTCAATCTGATCCACTTTGAGGTTAGTAAATTGTTTTAATTTGGAAATTAAAAGTGAAATAATGTGTTCGGGTTTACCAAAGCGAGATTGCAAGAGTTCTATAACATTTTCTACATTCTGTGGCATGATTAATAATGACTGTGTGATTTTCTTAGCATTTCCTTTCAAACACTTTTGCAGTCTGGCTTGGTTCTCTTCATTGCTATAATTACAGAGTTTATTGGAGTTTCTATATTGGTGGATAAAATTTGGCCAATCTGTGGGATCGCCTGAAAATATAGGCAAATCTCGTGGTAAGGACTGTCTTACCAATAGTTGCGTCATTTGAGGAAGAGAGACTTCATCTATATGATCAGTAGTTGGATTTAGCTGTATTGTTTTTAAATGAGAATTAGTTTCATTATTGATATTAGTTTCATTATACCTTTCCCAAGGAATGTCACCTCTCATCCAATTCTCTACGTTTGGTTTTTCTGACTTGTCCGACGAAAAAGATCGAGATCTAGCCTCTAAGGCTAGATAGCTCGGCTAATTTTAAAGCTAGTTCTAGATCCAAAATCTCTTGTTTTTGTTCAAGCTGTTTCCTTTGAATGGCATGACGGAGCTCTGCCTGTCTAATCAGATTCGTGGTTTTATTACTAGAGCCACTCCTGATTGAAGATCTAACATCAGTATAGTCAATATATTTCGAAGTTATGGTTTGTGGTACGGTATTGGTTATCGTCGTCAGTGGTAGGGCGGCAGTCGTTTCTGTCGCTGCCACGGTCGCTTCGGATCTGGGAGTCATGATTGTCTGTGATACGGCGGCGGCGATGGTCGTCTCCACCACTGCCGTTTTATCCCTTATCCTTTTACTCCAGCGGAGTGGTACAGAATTTGTCTTGCCGCCTTCCATCTTTGATTGAATGTGGACTGTATTTTTCTATAGTGCTGTTCTGTAGGCTCTAAGACCAAGAGTGTTTGGTCTTACCTGAAAATATCTTTGTCAATATCCTCGCTCGAAGAACAAAAAACGGGAGACTTTAAAGATTTTATTTTCTATCAAAAATTATATGACAGAAATTGAAATATCAACGAAAAATCTCTATATGTCTTAATTTTTTGTTTCCATCACCACTTAAAAAAAAAATAGGTTACTACTAGTTTAAAATAAAATAAATACACAAGTAAATACTAAATACAGGAACTCTAATAACTAAATGTCTAACAACTATTTTTAGGATTATTTAATTTATTGGTATACGTTTCTATAATGTGATCATGATATATCATTGCTGAGTGCACTCTACTTGTGCTAGTAATTTCTGATGGCATTTCAGAAGATTTTTTGTTCATTGATTTAATGCGTGCGTTCGGAATTCCTTCAATAGGTTTGGTTGGTCTATTAGGACATTTAGGTGACCATGCTTGGTGATCATCGGCTTTACATGACGAACATTTCTCTGGAAGAGGGGAGGTGCAGTTTTGTGTTAAATGTTTTCCTTGACATTTCCTACAACATATTGATGCGGTGCAGTTCTCTGTAGTATGGGTAAATAATAAACATTTGGAACATGGAATAGGAGAGGGTTCTGGTGGTTGGCTAGGGTATACAGGATAGTGGTAATTTTTGAAGAATACTCCTTCACTTAACAGTTTTTGAAATGATGAGTAATCTCCAGTAATTATTCTGATCAGTGGTGTAAGTTTTCCGGTTTTTCTTGAAGTTATTCTTTTACAGTATCTGTGATTTATTCCCTTATTTGAAAGGTGTTCTTTTATATGTGTGTCTTCAATATCCAGTTCTACTGATGATATAACACAGGCAAAAGTTGTGTTTTTTAGTGTGTTTGGTGTTGATTGGTTTTGGTTGGAATTCGTTTCTTTAAATTCTTCGACCACTTTTGACTGGACTAATGATTTCAGCTGTGTCTAAATGTGATTCTTATCTTGACTGCTTTTGAAAATAAATCCACTTTCATCAGAGGAGTTTGGATTTCTTGCATTCCAAAAATTAGCAAATTGTATTCTTGATAATTCTTGATCTGTTGTTATAAAAAAGATATATTTATAGTTTTGATTTATGATGTTTTTCATTTGTAATGAATAATTATATGTGTTATTATTTACATTTTTTGGATGGTATTTAATGTGGTCGTTTCTTTGTGGAATTATTGATTGAGATTGTTCTGTTGTATTTCCGGAAAAATGTGGTCCTACGATTATGTTTTGTATTTCTTGTTGTGATAGGTGTGTTTTTCTTTTTGTTGGGTTTGCTGAATTTGATGCTCCGCATCGACGTTTTTCTTCCTCCTTACTTTTTGCCACTGTCCATTGTCATCTATTTCCATTTCTTGTTCCGAGAACGAGGATCCGCTGCTTTCTGAAGGCATTTCAGCGTTTCTCTCGTGCTTTTATATTTTTTCCTTTATTTACTAATAACTTTAATTTGATTTCAACTACTATCGTTAACTTTTTTATAGAGAGCAGGCCGATTTACGTCCCTCCTCTATGAACGTTAGACGAATACTGCGAAAGAGGATATTTTTTTGAATATGATGAATCATTAAAATACAGGTTTCATTTAAAATAAGCCTGATACTGCACATTGAATGATCTAATAATGAAACTGAAAATTCTGGACACCCTGTAAAGAGATATTTAGTACTCAAACGTGGAATACATTCCACGAATGTCCAACTATTTAGATGTGAGAGAAAATTTGCTAGAATTTGTTATATCAATGAATTATTAATTTTTTTTTTCGAAATGTTCACATTTTTAAAAAAGTTAGCATACCTGGAAACCCTCTGTATTTAGGTATAGGGAACTATTATAAAGGAGCCTTTTATTTTTTAGTGGACATCAGTAAATGCAATAAAATATAGGGTCTTCCATAAGAAAAAATATAACTTTGATACGCCACACTTTATTGGAACACTCTGTATGTTTTAAAATATATTCAAGTTATACTTTAAGCTGGAGTGAAATTTGTGGTATAAAAAGATTTTCCGAGAAATTTATATTTTCTGCGATATTTGTCCGGTCCCGGATTTTTGCCGAACTCTGTATAACTCTCTGGTTAAACACTTCAATAATATTACTCTATAAACTATTAGCTTACTGTTTTTTTTTTCAAATTTCAAATAGCAATATTTTACACTAAAATTGGTAAAAAATTCAGAAGAAGCATACAAAGGAAAACAGTAAACATTAGTGGTTGTAGAAAAAACATTTTTTGAATGCCAACTGAGGTTTATTTACGTATCGTCAAAATTGAAATAACTTTTTGTTTGTTATAGTTTGAACGTTGTAGAAACTAAATTTACTTCCGTGCTGTTATCGAAGATACAATGGTTTATTCTTTAGAAGAAAGAGTTGAAATGATTTTCATTTATGGTGCTAGTGATGAATGTGCGCGACAAACAGCGCAAATATTCAACAACAGGCATCCAGATAAAAATGTTTCGCATGTTTATGTGCTACAACTTGTGCAGAAGTTTAAACAATCCGGATCGATATGCAATGCGAAACGAAATACGTCTAGAGTGTTGAATGAAGTCGCTCATATTGAAGTTTTGGGTCATTTTGGGGTAGATCCAACTACTTCTATTAGAAAAGTTTCACAAGAAACTGGAATATCAATAGGCTCAATACATAAAGTAACAAAAGTTAATAAGTTCCATCCCTATAAATTGCAAATACTTCAAGAACTGTACGAAGATGACCTGGATCGAAGAGTGCAATTTTGCGAAATAATGACAGAACGAGTTAATAATTCACCCAATCTACTAAAAAATATTTGCTTCTGGGATGAGTGTACTTTCTTCCTAAATGGCCGAGTGAATAAGCAAAATTGTCGTTACTGGTCAGATGAAAATCCCCATCTATTCCGGGAAGGTCATACGCAGTATCCAGAAAAAATAAATGTTTGGGCGGGGATTTTAGGCAACACCATAATAGGTCCCTTATTTATAAATGGTTCTCTTACTGGGGAGCTGTACTTAGATATGCTTCGGAACGCAGTTGACGTACTGTACGATCACTGAATCGTTAGAAATTCAAATTGATCAGTACGGAAATCTTTTACTCCAAGAAGACCAAATACACTTTCAACAAGATGGTGCTCCTGCGCACTACGCTAGGCCAATACGTGATTGGTTAAATATCACATTCCCTGGTAGGTGGATAGGAAGAAGAGGGGCAGTTGAATGGCCACCAAGATCCTGTGATCTCAGTCCAAATGACTTTTTTCTATGGGGTTATCTCAAATCAGTAGTTTACAAAACTGAACCACTAAACATTGACGATTTAAAAACTCGTATAACAGCTGCGTGTGGGGCTATCAGGCCAGAAACTTTTCAAAAAGTGCGCGAGGAATTTCATGACCGTCTTTTTTATTGTTTAGAAAGAAATGGTGAACATTTTGAACAATCAATAAAATGACATTTTGAGCTAATGAGAAAATAAATAATTTTTTTCAACTAAGTGGTTTTTGACCCATAATTTTATCAAATCTCACCCAATTTTTAAAACGAATGCATCGCTGTATTGACAATGAAAGGGGCTTTTAAACTATGTATAACAAGTGGGGTAATTGTATTTGAGATTTTAAAGTTGGGACTGCTAGGGGTTACAGGGATGAAAATATTAAAAGCACTTGACCGTCAAAAAAGTTCCTTCGAAAAACAAAAATTGACCTGTCCTGGCGAATATTGCAATGTATTGGGGTTTTTGAGGTACAGGGGTGGTAAGTTTTAAAATGAACACAGTGTATAATTGGAAACGTTGACGGGATATCGGTCGTAATAAAACACAATAAATAGAATCACATAAAACTATATATATATATATATATATATATACATTCACGGCGTGAAGTGGCATCCGCCCATGTTAAAATCGCGGCAGCTGTGGCGTCCGCGGCACTATGGCATCCGATATACGGACGTCACAGTGCATCGAGCTCAAACATATCGCAAATGGTTCAGTGAATGCTTGGGAATCTATTGCTGATGAAATCAGCAGGACGTCACTTTGGTCGTTTTTTGTATAAACCTATACACCAAGGTTCACAGGTTCTCCGTACGCGCCGTTATAGTAGCGCACTTATATATTTATTATACATATGACGTACACTGTGACATCCTTCAGTATACATATTGAAGAACGGTAACGTTTGGCATCCGTATATGTATTTTTCTTGCTCAGTGGCATCCTAGCAGTGTTGCCGACTTCACTTCTGTTTATCGAAAGCTTTTAATATTGAAAGTAATGTTTTTTTCTCATTTTTGTAGTTTTAATTTTCTGATACCAATGTTGACAGTGTCCAGGATGTTAGTTATTAAATGAAAAATTATATTTCCATTCTACAATTCACTCAAAATAAAACACTAGCGATATGAAGTAATACTACTTCTCAATGTGAATGTTAATTTTCGAATGGGTATATTTTTCTACTTCACTATACCTGAAGTCAACTTTTTTCTGTAAAACATAAAGCAATCAGATTACTAAGTGGGTTGTTGTGGGTGTGGCTGACCTAAAATATTGAATTTATACAAATTTCGGAGACTGTCTCCCAGGCACATATATCAATTATTACTAGAAAAAATGTCTTGAATAAAAGTTGTAGAGAGTAATGAAAGCTATGTACACAATATAGTTTATTTTCCCAACGCCATAGCGGTTTGATGTTGGGAAAAACTCTAGTCTGTTCATTACTACACCGCCGGTTCCAAACAGTGCAGTGCAAAAATGAAAACTATGTTCTAATATACAGGGTGTCCGATAATGCAAACTTGAACATGTGCAAATGTTTCTACTGTTGTGATGTCTGTATACAGGGTGTCCCAGAACAACATATAATTAGTCATACAGTGTGAACTAGAGCTCAAAATAGGACGATTGATATCAACTTACCTTTATACTAAGATGCACCATGGAGCCGTGTGAGGCTGTTTAATGACTTTTTCATTCTCTTGAATAATTCAAAACCCATGAAAGATTAGGCTCTGAATTTTCAAGAAAAACTTTGAAAATGAGTTTCAAAAAGAAAAGTGTGAACATGAAAATTTTCAACAAAGTCTTGAATTCACAAGAATTGCTAGACATATTAAAAGAATGAGGGATCTGAAGAGGTAATTAATGATTTATTTTATGATCTGAAGAGGTAATTAACGAAGTTGATGTCCACTTTCAGTATAACCTGATGGATCACCAACTTGAAAATAGTTCGCTGAGTAGTCAGGAATCCATCATGACTCTGTACAATTTTTCAGATCAGTATCATCATTGTAGCTCTTCTCTATTATGCGTTTTAGATAGAACATTAGACAGAATAGACAAAAAAAATATTTAATGAAACATAATGTAATGTTTTTCTTATTTATTTAAACAGTTTTTACTGTGGGATAAAATTATACACTCACTATGGCTAATTACTATCGATTTATTAAAGAAACACTTACACACTATAATAATCTTAATTTATATACACACTACTTAATGTCTATTAATTTATCTACACTCGGTATAATAATTGTCCTAATTTATATTCAACACTATTTATATTCACTTCTGTTCACTCACTGTATACTGAAACTGTTCACCCATTCACTGTATACTGAACAACTTCCCGACTCACTCGAAGTCCGCATATATATAGCTCTCTCCGCAGCTCCAGACCATTCGCGACAAACCATTGTACGCCTTCCACGCTGTTCGAGAATAGTCTCGTTATTACCTGCGAAAGAACATTTCTAGAAAGGTCGTCGCATTCATCGTTTGCGACAGGACCGGCTTCGGAATTAGTGAGTTCGTAACAATAAAAATCTTCATACAAAAAATAAATGAACATATTTTCTCTTTATATATAGTTTGTTCACGGAATTAATAGCCAGCCCGCTATTTTCTTATTAAATGAGCGGTCGATTTGAAATTTGGGTGATCTGTTTGGGAACATGGGATAAACATTACAGGTATTTAAACAGCCCTCTGTTTCTGGTTCAAGCAGAAGCTTAACGAAGTTCGTTAGTACAAAAGGCACTCCATAAATCCATGTATCAAGTTTTCAAGTATCTAAGTATTGGGGAATATTTAGGGTATTTCATTTGAAAAAAAAACGAACTTCATTGAATTTACCTTTGAACCGTAAATCATAGTCAGATGTTTGAATACCTGAAATCTCTATCCCAACTACTCATACAGTTCACCCAAATTTCAAATCGATAGCTCAATCAATAACAAAATGACTGGCTAGCTAATATTAATATGGATTTTTTTATTGGGGACATCCTAAAGATAGGGTGTACAAAAATAGACTAGTAGGTTTAGATCATATGAGGGAAACAATTATATACCAATCGACTCTTATTACTCCAGAAGTGTTAAATAATAGTATAGGTAAATTTTATGACAGGTTTAGTTATTGTTTGGCAAATAATGGCCAACATTTTGAACACTGAATAAGATAATTCTTTTATTTTCTCGTTCAGTTTACCAAGACCTGTTTATATTTGTCTTTGGATTATTTAAACATAATTTAGTATATTATTTACCATAATAATACGGACTTTCTGTACTACCAATATAGTTTTGTATTGTTTCCTGTGTGTTATTGTGTTTATATTGGTTATGACGATATTCAACTTATTGTCAACTGTAGTGGCTGTTTTAAATAGTCGTTACATTTCCTGTTTATTCTTTTCATATTTCGGCAAACTGTAGATTTTTTTATTTGTTTCTCTGGAAAATAATTCACAAACTTCTTTATATCTTCTCATGATCAACTGGGTTTGATTTGTTTCAGTTAAAAATAAACGGGTTTAAAGATTAGAGCTAAATTTTCCGAACTTATACACTCCGGAGGCTGCATCGTGTTAACAAACCGAAATTTCTCCAAAAATGTGATACTTCAAGTACTATAGCATCCGATGTACTGGCTCTAGGAAGCTGAAAATCAATAGGTTCCATCTGTGGTATGTCCTGAACAATATACTATCATAAAATTGGTCACTTATTTACACTCCGAAGACTGTATCGTGCTAACAAATCGAAATTTCCAAAAAAAAGTACCAAAAATGTAATACATCTGGATTTATAGGACCTATTTTACTGGTTCTGGTAAGCTGAAAATCAATAGGGTTCATCTGTGGGACGCCAGAAACAATAGCCAATCATAAATTTGGTTACGTGTATACACTCCTGAGGCTGAATCGTGCTAACAAAGCAAAATTTATTAAAAAAATGGCCAAAAATGTGTTATGTCAAGTACCATAGCACCAGTTAGGTTAGGTTAGGTTTGTGGTGAGTGGGTCTATAAGGCCCTCCACTGCGACTCACAATAGCACCAGTGGTACCGGCTCTGGTGAGCTGAAAATCAATAAGGAGTATCTGTGGGATGCCCTGAACAATATCAAATCAGAAAATTAAACACTTGTATACACTCCGGAGGCTGTATCGTGCTAAAAATAGAAATTTCTCAAAAAATTACCAAAAATGTAGTACATCTGGATGCCAGAAACAATATCCAATCCTAAAATTGTTAACTTTATGCACTCCGGAGGCTGTATCGTGCTAACAAAATGACGACGACGACGATGACATACATACAGGATTTTTTTCTAAAAACCCGTTTTTCGTATTTTTCTCGCTAGAAAACGTAAAAATAACTCAAAAAAATGAAAAATTTTAAGTTTTTTGGGTAAATCAATACTTTTCTCGCATCGTAAATAGGGTTGGCAGAAAGATAAAATGTATTTTTATGGTATCAAATAAATTGCGCACAATTTAAAAAGGGAGTTTAAATAAATACTTAGGAATATTTAGTGGAAACAACATGTAAATATGACAATGTTATAAATTGTACTTTTAGATCAGACCTGTAAACAAATTTCTAATGAACTATTTGTCATATCGCCACTATTTCTCGTGATATTAAAAGAAATTAAAAGAAAAATTAATACGTATTTAAAATTACTGGAAGTCATTTTGAACGCGATCTATACACAATATACACGTCGCACAGATT
>CAJUYH010002140.1:0-42134 GCA_910591685.1 Galerucella tenella | reverse complement strand
TTCTATTTTTCACAGATTTACTACTTAGTACATTAATTTTTCCGTAAGAAAAATCGGGGTTTTCTTCAAATATGTCATCTATTATTTTTTCGTGAAAATCTTGTAAATTATCTTTTTGAAAGAAAGTCAAAATGTTTTTATTCTGCTTGTCTAGTAACTGAATGTTAGAATATTCTATTTTAGAATAATCAATCAATGATTTTGTTTTATATAGTTCGACAAATCTTAGAAATTCCTGTTCTGCTACATTCCAGTCAATTTCTATTTCATTTTCATCCAACTCTTTAGATGGCCCTGCATGCTCGAGAGTAGGATAGATTGAGTAAGGTATAGGTTTGAAATTTTCTAATTTTGATTTAAAGGAAACAAAATCTTTTACGTAATTAATTTTTATACGCGAAAGTGCATCGGCGTTCTTATTAGATTTTCCAGATTTAAATTCAATTTGGTAGTCGTATTCCTCTAATTTGAGGCGCCATCGTGCCAGGCGACTGCCAGGGTCTTTTATCGAAAATAACCACGTAAGCGGTCGGTGATCTGTTATGAGCGTGAATTTTCGGCCATACAAATATGGTCTAAAATGTTTTACAGCCCACACAATTGCCAAAAGTTCTCTCTCTATTGTGGAGTACTTCGTTTCAGCTTTACACAAGGTTCTAGACGCATAGGCAATTGGTAGATCTTTGCCTATTGGTCCTTGTGATAGAACAGCGCCGATCGCAAATGCACTAGCATCGGTAGTTAGAAGAAATGGTTCTTCAAAGTTTGGATATATTAAAATTGGAGTAGAAGTCAGGGCGTTTTTTAATTCTTGGAATGATTTTTGACATTCAGAGTCAAAATTAAAAGGAACGTCTTTTTGTAAAAGTACTGTCATTGGTTTTGAAATCTTCGCAAAATTCGCAATAAATCTCCTGTAATAACCAGCGAGACCTAAAAATGATTTAATTTCTTTTTGATTCGTTGGTTGGGGAAAATTCTTGACACATTCAATCTTAGCAGGGAATGGTTTAACACCCTTTTCTGTGATCAAATGTCCAAGGTATGCGACTTCTTTCCTTAAGAACTCACACTTGTCTGGTTGTAGTTTTAAATTTGCATTTTGAAGTCTTTTAAACACGTCTGTTAAGCGGGTAATGTGTTCTTGTATCGTTGGGGAATAAACGATGATGTCGTCCATGTAGACAAGGCATCTCTCGTTTTGGATTCCAGCAAGGACATTGTCCATTACTCTTTGGAATATCGAAGGGGCATTCTTTAAACCGTACGGCATTCTGAGAAATTCGAAATGACCGTTTTCGACTGTAAAAGCTGTCTTGGGTATATCTTCAGGAGTTATTTCAATTTGATGAAATCCTGAAGCAAGGTCTAATGTCGTAAAATACTGACACCTACCAAGCTGGTCGAGTATGTCACCAATATTTGGCAACGGATATTTGTCATCAACAGTGACTTCATTCAGTTTCCTGTAATCCACTACCACGCGCCATTTTTGTTTACCGGACGCGTCGAGTTTCTTAGGTACCACCCATACTGGTGATGACCATGGAGAATTACTGGGCTGAATGATTTTTTGTGAAAGCATTTTATTGATCTGGTCTTTCACTTCTTGTTTATGAATTTGGGGGTAACGATAAGATTTTACATAAGTTGGTTTTGCATTCTGGGTATCAATACTATGTTTTATTTCGTTAGTAAATGTCAACTGATCTCCTTCTAAATAGAATATATCAGCGAAATCAATACAAAGTTGAGTGATCAAGTCTCGTTCTTCTTCGTTAAGATGATCAAGTCTTAATTGATTTTTTATTTCTAATCTTCTATCCGTGCACATTTCTTGGGTACTAAGTTGAATATTATTTACAGAATTTGTTTCATATCGTTCTAAAGTTAATTTCGAAAATGTAACAGTTTTAGGAATTGCATTAACATTTAATATTGAAACTAGGAATTCTCCATTTTCGTTTATTTTAACCAAAGCGTTTGGCAACTTGACTTTCTCTACTTCTTGAGCTACCAGTATAGCATCAGTATTAGTTAAATCACATTTAAGTTTGAAAATTTGTTCAGTTCTAGGTTCAATAGAAATTTCGTTTTTGTAAATTTGTGGAAACTGGTTTTCAATTGGAATATCAGTAATTTCATTATCAGTTACTTTATATAAAGGTAGGATTTTAAAATCAGTAATAAGTTGTTTGTTTTTTAAGTCGACTATGCAATTATAATGTTCTAAAAAATCTGAGCCTAGTAGTCCATCAAAATCAATATCTAGATTGCAAATAAATACTTTGTGTGGATTATTAGATGTAAACGGAATTAGTACTGATTCATTGACTCTAATTTTTTGGTTAGTTATACCTTGAATAATAACATTTTCAGGGGACCGATTTTTATAATTTTGGCAAGTTTGTGGTTTGAAAATTGATAAACCTGCACCTGTATCAATTAGAATTTTGAATTTGTTTGTTGCGTCTTTAATATAATAAAGGTTTTTTGAATTAACAGGCAATGCATTTTTTATAGGAATATTTGTTCGGGGCAATTGGGTTCTGGACAATTCAAACTGATAGTTTGAATCTGTTGACTGAGATCTGAGGTCGATAGATGATTTTCTACGGAATCTGGTGGTCTCGTTTGCAAGGGACCTTGTTGAAAATCCTGATAGAAGGTATGATTTGGATTTAAGAGGTTATTTGAATTAAAATTATAAATATTTTCACTGTCGAGGTTAAAATTATCTTCCCCAACATAGTTATAGTTAGCAATTTCGGATTCATTTATATTGCAAGTACTATCTTCAAATTCAAGGGCACTATTACCAGTATAATAGTCTTCTTCTATTCCACTATTAACAGTATAATAGTCAGGGGAATTAGGGTTCATTTCTTGGTAGTGTTCTTTATATTCAAGTTCGTTTTCAAAGTATTGGTCTGGATTTTCGAGATAGTTTTGACTATCATCAGTATAATAGTCATAGTTACTTTCAGGGTTATTTTGATTAAAATGAAGGGTTCTTTGTTGATTGAAATTATTATTGGGTTGATTTCCTGGTCTTTGAGGTGTAAGATTCGGATTTTGTCTAATTACGGACGGACGATTTTGATTTTGGAATTGTAAATTTGACCTCTGCTGAAAGTTTTGGTTTTGTTGATTATTTTGAAATTGTGGGTTTGGCCTTTGATGAAAGTTTTGAGAAGGTTGATTGTGTGAATTATAGGCTTGGTTTGGTCTCAAAAAACCCTTTGGTGGGCCTTGAGACTGTCTTTGACGAGTGAGGCACTCGTTTATAGTATGTCCTGTTCTTTTACAAAAATTACACTGTTTGGTTGAGATCTGGTTGGGTTTACGTAAAGGTAAATTATTTGGAACGCGATTATTTTGAACTTTGTGATTTTCAAAATAGGTTAATTGAAGTTCCCTTTTGATTCGTGAAATAGCTGATAAGACATTTGAAGGATTACTAGCCCTAACAATTTGACCGATTTTTGGATCTAGTCCAGTTAATAAAGTATTTAGAGTTAACGATTCTATTAGACGAGTTTGTGCAAATTTTTGATCTACGCTTAAAAGTTGTTGTTTACTTATAGCTGAGTACATTTTTGCTTCTAAAGTTTGCAATCTTGAAACAAACATTAAAGGTGATTCATTTGATAGTTGTTTCATTCTTTGAAGATCTTGGATTAGTGAATTCAAGTCGCGAGAATCTCCAAAATGGGAATCTAAAAGAGTTTTAATTTCTTCCCAGTTCAAAGGGTCGCGTGAGTTGACGAGTTCGGCAGCTCGCCCTTTGAGTTTATTTTTTATATGAAGAGTTAAGAGTACTCTTTGATCATTGTCGGCCATTCTAAAAGCCGTTTTACAAGCATTAATAAAGGTATTTAAGAAAATTTGATTACCGTCATAATCCGGAATAATGGAAAATATTTCAGATAATTTATAAGGTTCAACATGGGGTATTTGATTAGTTTGAGCGATTGGTGCTCTTTCGGGGTTAACATTATTATCGATATTGGTATTAGTTCCACTACGTGTTTCAGGCATTTTGATTCAAAGTAAAACAATCGATGATAATAGAACTTGATACAAAAAATAATAAATTGCAAATGTTAAATTATAATGAAACGAGATGATTCTTACGTTATTATTTTCATTCCTTCCTTGGCAGATGAAATCCTTGTCCGTGAGCGTTGCTACACCTGGTTAGCTGTCTGCGTGTTCCTGGTGTCGGAGAGACCGTCTGCTTCGTGAAGAACTGGAGCTGGAACTTGTATATTCCTTCAAAGGTTTAGGAACCACCACACTTAGTTAGGCAACCCTTGTTCTAAATGTGTTTAGGAATCCTACTGACTGCGCCACTGTTATATTCACAAAACCACGTTTGGGTTTTTAAAAATAATTTTTATTTGACTAACACTTGAGATACAATAATATGATGAAAAATAGAAAATTAAGTAATCAAGAATAAAATTGTAACTAACTGGATTGCATTAGATAAATCTAATTTATAAGTTTTTTAATAAAACGTCAGCGTTAATTTTTATGTAAAATGCAATCTAGCGTCGTTCCCATGAAAATAGAGAAGTTGTTATCATCTTGTAATATGACATCGGTGTAACTCAAACGTCAGCAATATTTCGTATATAACATACATATATTAATTTCATGTATAGAGTATCTGAGAAATATTTGAGAAAAGTCGGCAGCATATAGGTTAAGCCAAGAAATAATACCAGCAATTAATTGGCAGAACAATACAGAGTGTCCCAAGATTTTGTTTACAGGCTGTAACTCAGGAATTAACGAATAGGTTTATTTGAAAATTGGGTAATTTTTTTGGGACCTACAGTAATTTCATCCGAGGTATACAGGGTATCGGTGACAACATCATAGAAGCAGGAACGTCATCGCAGTGAAAAAAATTCAATGGAAGGGGGGATCAAACTTTGGTCAAATGAAAGAGCTTTTTATTCAAAAATTCAACAGTGTATGGTACTCAAGTGGATAATTATACCAAATTTTCAATTTATTGTTTATTTGTAACCATCTATGTTTGCAACAAGCAACAAGCAAGAGATGATGCATGCAGCATGTACACGTGACCTACTTAGAAGTTTCGATGCTTGTGTTGTTGACGGAGGCCATTTTGGACATATTTTATTATAAAATCACTGTTAGGTCGAAATGTTTTGGTTATTGTTGCAAATAAACTGAAAATTTGGTGCAATTATCCACTTGAGCACCCTCACTGTGATACACTGTTGAATTTGAAATAAAAATCTCCTTCGTTTGAGCTGAGTTTGATCCCCCCTTCCATTGAATTTTTTTCATTGCGATGACGTCCCTCCTATGATGGTTACGATGATTACCCAATTTTCAAATAAACCTATTCGTTTATTCCCGAGTTACAGACTGTGAAAAAATCTTGTATATACTATCAAGGATTGTCTCGGATTAAAAAAAATAAAAACAAACAAGTTTTGAACCTTTTCTGCAGCATAAATAACATGTTCCAGTTTACGAGTAAAGGGGATGTTGAGTATATGGGAAAGTGTTTCAAATCGTGCAGTGGTAGGTACCTGATATAGGCACAAATATATATTATTTTATAAAATATGACTCGAGAATTAAAATAGTGTATCAAGTACCAAGTGTCAAAAACGTTTTTTTAGTCACAAGTTTACTGAGCGAAGTGGAGCGAAGCGGAACGAGTGACTAGATGTTTTTTACACTCGGTGCTTACTATACTTTTCTACGCTCACAGGAAAAAAAAAACATAATTATATTATATTATTTTGAATATATTCACAAAATGACAGATAATGACTGACGTGTCATTGAAAAATCAAGTGACACAAAACTACAAAATTAACACGGAATATTAAATATACATTGCAGAAAATACGCTTGATGTGACGTTTAAGAAACCGAAGATAATCGAGATGTGACTTTTGCACTTTAAACACTAGTGTTTAAAGTGACGTTTTGCGAATGTCAACTCTGTGTTGTAGATGAGATTTTAGTGACGGAAGTAGAAAAATGTATTTTGAATTCAGTTTCACATATCGCGCCAATATGTCACATTACCGTTGTGATATCATATGCTCTAAATCACTGATGGTTAAACTTATGGGAGGAAATTTTTTCTGATTTCATTATTACCATAAAAGATGAGTTCTAAGTTGTAGTTTTCAAAGATATAACATCAGTGACTTTCGAAGGAATTAATTATTAAATATTAACCGAACGAAGCCTTTTGATAATGTTCGCCGTCACGTGACTGATACTGATTTAATTGAATTCATTTATTCAATCCCCATAAAATAAGAAAAAATATGGCGTTTTTTAGAAGTTCTTCCATAGAAACTTACTTTTCGTTGAAATCAGGTTTTCATTTAAATACAGTCAACATGCCAATTGGCTCCCATAGTTGAACATTTCCGTTACTAATTATCGATAGCTTTCAAATGTTTTTGTATAATATGCTACATTAGGATTAGAATAGGCATAATGACAGTCACTAAGAATCACTAAGATATTGATTTGATATAATTATATAAGACACAGAGATTCTAAAGAAATTACTTATTTTTATTTTACATATGTGATTACATTTATTTTAGTAAAAAATAAGCACAAAATTTAACCATCCGCCATCTTATCTTAAACACCAATCAGAAGAGAGTGACGTCGTGCTTTCGCAAATATCTATGATCGAACATCTTTTTTGAATTTCCTTTGTTGTTTGTTGACTTTGCTTGGTTCATGTGTCAAGTGTTTGAAGTTTGACTCATAGAGAAATATAATCTGTCTATGGTTTGATTTTGACGATTTTACCACAGGACATAAATTATAGATAACGTATCGACACAAATCACCTATAAATGGTATTTACGAATTGATGATGTCATAGACAGACGCCATTACTATTCTATGGTTTTGGCGCATAATTTGAAATGTATTTTTTAAAGTTGAATTTTTCCTTCAAAAAACTTTTTTTTCTTACAGAAATTACATTTATTGTAGATAAAGTATATAGGTAAATACCTCGTGGAGCTGTTTTTCAAAACCAGTCATCATACCTATTAAGATCATCATTAAATATAATTTACAAGTTTATGAAGCCTTACATTCACTAAATAATCAAATATGGAATTTCGTGTTTCAAAGCTAGATGGTAACATAACAAAAATATACAAGCTACATAATCTATATAATCCAGTAATTACCATAAAGCATACTGTGATCAAATTATTTAAAAAATTCTTTTTTGCGTATAAACAAACGATCGGAGGAGTAGCTATAGTGTGGGGCTGCCTAGAAAATTCTTAATCCTGGCAAATCAAATTAGGGTAAAATTTAAACGACTACCGGGTACAAAGGTATTGTTGGCAATGAAATGGCAAAAAATTGGTTAAGAGCCTGACACGGAGTTCACTGGTCATGAACCAGCATTTAATATATCAAAAACTGCAGCATGGGGGTGCATAACTCGGTCGATGCATACAATACATTAGACGTACTGGAGCCACGTGCCTAATCAGGAATACAGCAAACTCCTAGTAAAAAACCTTCGGAGTCGGATATATAAGGATAAACTGTGGTAGTCTTTCGAGATGACATGGAAAAACAATGTCACTTTGAAAATAACTTCATACATGAACAAAGCTTTTAAACTAATGATGTACTATCAGATGGTATACTAATGGATCAAAAACCGCAACATGAACAGGAGAATTTACGACAAATACAACTCACTCACCATGTATCTTTCAGACAAATTCACGCAATAGAAAGGTGTGCACAAATCAATTTGGATAGGGACTATCAAGGTCAGAATATTGATAATTCCTCAGATAGTCAAGGTGCTGAGCTAAAATTGAATTAGCTCGAAGATGGATTGATACTGTCTAGACCTCTTAATCAAGAACTACAACCAGATCAAAGTATCAATCGGAAATTTGTACTGGAAGATATCAAAGGCACTGTCAAGTCTAACTGAGAATCCTCAATGGTTTAATCACAGGACAATGTCAACTCAATCAATATACAGTATGTGAAAACTCTTTCGACAAGGAAAATATGAGAAAAAAAACTGCTTGGAAGAGAAAGAAGAATAATTGTGGGCGTATCTAGTTCATCCGAGGCTGGAAGAATGACAAGAGCTGAATGGATGAACCTCGGATACGCCCGCAATTATTCTTCTCTCTCTTTCCAGCAGTTTTTCTCATATTTTCCTTGTCGTACTTGTGTAAATGGAATGGACTCGAAAGAGTTTTCGCATACTGTATGTGCAGCATGGAGCTAAAGTGTTCAATGAATGTCGCTTCTATTTGGCAAAGTGGGAAACACCCTTGCATTGACTAACAGTATACGACTCTCTATAGACACTTCTCTACTTGGCAAGCCCCAATATCAGAGAAATAAATCTGAACATATTCTGCACCTGATAAAATAAATATGATGGTGTGCAGAAAGCGACACAATAGACATGATATGGTTGCAGTGGTACCTAATTAATTCATTCATTGATCAACTGCGACACAATGACATAGTGATGTTGAAACTCAATTTTAATGAGGAAATTGTAATTACAAATAAATACTCTACAATGATTGGGAGTTTTTTTAATACCCGAACATCAGCAAAAGCTTCAGGAATTGGGACTCGCTTACTAAGCCAAATATAGAAATTTTATATTATAGTTTTTCTTGAAAGATACCTACATGAACTTTGGAAAAAACATGTAGATGATTGATGATATAGTCAAATGCAGTCCTATCATGCGGGTCATATGATTCAACAAAGACATACTCACCGTTTTTGTTTTCTTTTATTGCATTTAATCTTCCAAATAAAATCCGTAAGATGGATAAGACAGACTTAGGCAATTTTGACGGAGAAAAAAGGATATGTTTTTAGTTCTCAGCGATTCTAAGGAGTCTTTCACCAGCAGAGTTTTTATTTAAATGTCATTTATGTCACTTTGACAATTCAAAGTGACAATATAAATAATAAGAAGCAATTTTCCGGTATTTTGCATCCTCAAGCAAACAAAAATGGTACTTAATCTGATAGATTATTTCGAGAATGAATGAAAAAGTGGAAATTCGTCAACCAGTGTGCAGGAAACATCAACCATCAATATTTTCTCCGGGTATATTTGTAATCTCACATTTTGGTAACCTCTGTGTCTTATGATTTGATACATATGGTTAGTGTCCTTTTAACCCGCACGATAAGAGCGCTTTTGGCTATAATGAGAAAAAAATCCATACATACCATACTGTAATATTGTCATAAAAATTTCACTTGTAGAGCTAGCAGCCATAATCGTTGACACCGTGGATGTGAGAAATTTTATAAATTATTTGAAATAAACTAACTTGTAACAACCGACTACGTAGCTAATAATTTGTTAAGGCAGATATAAAATGAAAAAAAAAATATATAACGAATTATTAGTAGCAAAGGTGGATTATAAGGAACAAGACCTTCAACAAATAAGAGCCTTCACCTTGCTTGTATTAAGCAAGCCTTCATGTAATCTCACTGGACTATTCATTAAGCTATCAACAACAAGCTTCTGAAATAAATTAGAATAACATTTACAGCAAGCTCAATGTAAAAAAGTATGCAAAGTTAGATTTTATATCAATCTTAAGGAACTCAAAGCAGCTTCTAGTCGACATATTTCTGCGTTGGTCTGAACCAGTTTCTCTTCATTCAACTGCCTAACTTCCAAAGGAACCTTACTTTCGTAATCTGAAGCATCTTTTGCTGTAATTAATCGTTCTCGAGTGGATTGTAAGAAATCTAATTTCTTTTGGATCTTCGCTATTTCTTTTGGAGAATCAATCAGTCCTTTGAGCAATAAGTTCACTTCGCATTTGTCAGAAACCGTTAGTATCGAACAACCATCCGGTGCTGGTTCGTTAACTGCAATTCTTGAACAGAAAGCTAACGTCTGAAGTGTAGATTCGTAGTTTGTCATAATTTCAGCTGTCATTTCGTCGTTACATTGGATGTAGGCTAAAATTAGAAAATTTTGTTACCTATAATTCAATCGTTTACTTAAAAAATTTTATCAACAATCATTTAAACGGATCAATACTGCAATTCTATGTAAATACCAAGTGAACCTAAATATATACCGATCAGAAATAGCTGTTCAACATGGAAATACTTGCAGTTGAAGAGGGTTGGGGGTGGGGGTGATAAATGGATGAATTCTGATCCTAAATTGGTAAATATTCGAGATCTGATTTTTTTTTCGAAAAAAAAAAATCAACTAGAAGAGAAACACCACAAATTGCTTGAGTCAACGTTAAATTCAGATTCAGAGATAATCCAATGACCTCATTTTTTTATTTAGAGGATGGTGAGACACTTTGAAGTAAGTATAACACATTACCAAAGTGGTGAGCTTAGGCATACATAATTTCACATGTCAGCAATAAATTCTGAATACGAAGGCTAGTTGTCCTTAGACAATCAAAGATACTTCTGAGTAACTCATACTTCCACAAGTGTAAAGGTATTTTTGGCATCCAAGGGTCTGTCCGTTGATACCATAGCCTTTAAGGGCAATTTAACACAGCGTTCATGAATTTTATGGTGTCAGATGACCATTTTTTTTCAAATGAGTATTGATTATTCAATTCAATTTCAATACATGTCATCTCAGTTTAGTGATTATTTTAGCATTCATGATTTCTGCGATATTATTCATCAACGTTTTGTATTCGTGCAGTGTCAAGAAAGGCCTAAGTAAATATTTACGGATACATTAGGATAGTTTTCGTTACTCACAGAAATTGTGCAGAATTGCATTTTACTCGTGATATCGGAATCATATTTGCATATTGCTTCACAATCACTATGGTGGTGAATAGAATTGCAGCATAAGATCGGATTTAAAATTCATATGAGGAAGTAAACTTAGTTTATGTGAAGAATCTAACAATCTATATAATGAATAGCGGATTTATACTGCGGCAAATGAAAATATTGGTGGTGTTTCAAATTTTCAACTATATAGTATTAGTAGGTACTAATTTGCAGAAGAATATTTTGGAAGAAAGCTAAAAAAGAAGAATTCCTTAACGTTTGCAACTTCCACTAAAAATCGTGATTCAACTAAATATGAAGCTAGCAGCTTTCAGAATAAGCAAGCCAGTTACAAAAAAGCTATTGGAATTTGAACTGTTTTCGTTGTCAAAATCAATATAACAGTTTACGGTTTATGCGTCATATATTGTTTATGACAGTGAAAAACATCCTCCACATTCTAATTCTCTTTTTGAAACTGGCTTATAGGTCATAAAACATCTATAATCCGAAACCTTCTAACATCGTATTTTATAACGACGATTTGTAGTGGAAGCTATAAAAATTTATTCCTAAAATATTGAATTATTTTTTGCAAATAGTACTAAATACTTCAATGAACTATTCAAGGCCTAATATCCAAACAACTTCATTGTTGAATTATCACTTAAAAAATAAATCTTCAAAATTAAACAAATCAGGAGTTTATAAATTAAAATGTGGTAATGACAACTATGATAAAATTTATGGACGCACACGTATTCCCGTCAGGATAACCACTCTACCTGTGTCATAATTAGGGTACTCGAGTTACCATCAGGGTGAAAACTGACCTGTTTAAAAGGTGTTTATTTGGGCAGGGATGAGTTGCGCGCAGCGGTCATTTTATACCTGAATACGAGTAAGAGCACTAAAATTAGGAGCCGAATTGCGCGCAACAAGATAAACACAAAATTAAGGAGATTAAGGAAATATAAAATAAATTAAATGGTATAGGTATTTGCACATTTATCTCAGGAATAATAAGACACCTAACCTAACACCGCCAAGGTAAACTATTAGGGCAGTCCCGATAACAGAACAGATTAAATAAACTGGACGGCGATTCGACTGCAAGTGTCGGACGGAAACTCATGTGTATTATATTGGTCATTAAGGAACCTGGCAGGAATTCGTGTGCACCGAAAATTTATATAGGTAGAACTTTTAGGAATTTCAAAACTAAGATTTAAAAACACAAACGTAGCTATGACAACCAAAAATCAGATTCCAACTACTCAAATCATTTATTAGCAAACCAAGACACTTTCAATTCAAATTTTGCATGTAGAACCTAAATCCCTAAAATTAAATCTTTTAGAAGCTCTCGAGATAAATGACAACAAATATTCAGATAATCTTCTTAGCGACCAAATAGATCATCAACAATTCTTCCTTATTAAACCTTTTTACCCATATTTTAGACACTTTTTGCTTTCTATTTCCAGGTAAATAGATTATAATATTATTGTCAATATCCGTAAAATTCAGTATTAAGGCACTGTATAAATTAAAAACTTTTCATTATACCTCAATTCGTTTAACAAAGCTACTGTGTTAGCGAAACGCGTCACAACTTTAATTTCAATATACCTAATGTAGATTTTAACAAATCAAATTGTTTCATTTCATAATTTAAAAAATAATTCTACATTTTCCAACAAAATAAATGAAACGCACCCTCTGTTTTTGTCTTGTTAGGAAGATTATAATCACTCCTAGCGGACCTTATGCTTTTTGCTACTTTTTGTACAAAATATACTTCATCTTCTATATCTTCATTCTTCCATCTGTAATATTCTTTTTCACTTGGATATGAAGCTACACAAATGCTGGGGATTTCATCAACTTCATCTTTTGGTCTAGGTAATCGTTGATAAAGTTCCTCGCTAATAAATGGCATGAAAGGAGACAGAAGTCGCAATCCTATTTCTAATGCTCTAAAAAGCGTTATTTGAGCGGTTTTTCTGGCCTCGCTGTCATCACTAGCAAATACTGGTTTTAATGTTTCCTAAAATAATAAAAGCTTAACTGTACAGGGATATTGATTGTAAATTACTACATGGATATGTTTGTTACTACCGCAGATGGAGGTTCAATTTTAAATTATTAGGATTGACTGTCAGAAAAAACAGTACCATTGCTAAGGAATACAAAATATAATGTGATATTTGTAATGGAATATCATATTACTCATTTTATCTTAGTGAAGCTCATATTTTCCTGGATTCAAAAATATACCACATGATACATCCAGCTAAGACGTTGTTGTGTTAATAAACATTTAATATGGCGGTTATTACAATTAACCGCCTATTGGAAAATTATAACCATCAAATTAGCCATGAAATATTATTGTAGGTATACATTGCATTTTATTTTCCGTGCGTTTTTATTTTTCTCTCTCCTAACTATAATAAATAATCAGTAATATCTAGTAGTCGAATTAATATAATTTTCGAGCTCGGTAACTATTCAAAATTCTTTAGTCAATTTGGAAATTATTTGAATTCTGAACAATATTGGCTTTACGAAGATAAAATGATGTTCCATTTACAAAAAATATTATTTGTTGTGTTTCTTAGCAATGGTACACCACTGTGATTTTCGGAATGCATTAAAACTAAAACATTAAAACAAAATATTAGTTGGGTAATTAATTATCAAACTCTATAGAAATAAACATATTATATACTTCAAAGTATTATTACAGTTTCCTGTAATATTGTCGAATTTAATAAAGCGCGTTACCAATAGATATTGCAGAATCATAATTATTCTGAAAAATTAACTTTATTTTTGATTTTCATTCCAGCTTCGCGCTAGTTTTAGCTCATTAAGGTGCCCATTCAGGCACTTTTACGTTGGCAGACTCTATATTACCGCTTACCTACCTTCTGTATTATACTACTATATAAAATTCTTGAGCTTTCAGCAAGAAATTCGTTTTATGAATAGGGACTGTATTTTCTTCTCTTTCTAAATAAATCGAAAAAATTCAGGTGATTGTTCAAATAATAGGCCAGACGATAGTGGTGTGTCAAACTCAAATGGGATGAAATACTACCAGATGATCTATTAAAACTTTCGAAACAGAAACAGTGCATCTCAGATAGCATATGGTTGTGTACTTTATATTCGAGCAATTTTTCCGGACAAAATCCATTCAAATTTAATATGCTCTAAATCGCAAATTGTTCTTATAAATCAAACCATAAATGTGCCCAGATTAGAATTAAATGCGGCCTTGCTATTGGCAGGGTTGGTCGAAAAACTATTCTTCTTATTAAAAACAAAAGTTAATAAGGTTTTTTTACACTCTAATTCAAACATTGTACGAGCCTGGCTAGGAACCGATCCCTTGAGCTTAAATCCATATGTTGCTAACCGAGTCATAAAAATTCAAACGGCTACGTCAAATTTCAAATGGTCATATATTAGCACAAAAGAAAATCACGCAGATTACTTATCAAGAGGATTAGATCCTCAAGAAATTGGATCAAACCCTCTATGGTTTCATGGTTCATCCATGCTGTGCAATAAAAAATTCTTATCGTCGTACTATACCTTCTTTTTAAACTAGGGGGAGTGGTTTGAATTCAAGTTGGTATTTCTGCTGCCTAGTTATTGGACATATTGCAGCCAGTTTCAGGCAGTTTTTTGATACAATATCCTAGTCAATTACACAAAAAAATACAAAAAAGTTGAAAATTCAAAATTGAGTATTTGAAAAGGTTGTGTTTAACATGAATAAATTTTTCACTAAGCAAAGTTGTTATGGATAGCAACTGTAAATTGTCGTTATGTTCAAGGTCAGTTGCTAAACGCGAAATTGGTATTCACTATTGAAGTGAAGTCGCTATAAGAGTTGCTATGCATAATGACAAGTGGCTATGAGAAGTGGTTCACTGGCAACTGCTCCAGAAGAGTTGTTAACGAAAACTACTTGCGTCAGACACTTATTGGAATGTTTTCATTTATTTATTCTATATTCTATATGCATGTGCTGCTTTGCACAATATATGTATCAAAGCTAATAAACATGGATGATTTAGGGCCATTGGATGATGAAGAGAATATAAACATTCCAGACCCAATTCAGAGACAAGAAAATGTGAACATTTTAGCTTTAGGTAGTAGAACAATAAGAACTTTAGTTGACCATTTTAGGTGATTTTTTCTTTTATAGAGAATTATAATTTCTGGTCATTCTTTATAAATCATACTGTACGTGTCTTAATAAGAATCCATCATACCTTTTCAATACAGCTACAAATTTCATTTATTTTGTATTTTAATTCGTTTCTCAAAAGGATTTTGATCGTAAACTATATATTTCAATTTAGCTTAACCGAAAAAATAAACAATCACAAAGATATTTGAAGTTTATAATTATTTACTCTGTCAAAGCAAAGAAACGACTAGACCTATTTTGCGCACATTAGAACTATTTTGCGGCGCTGTCACGTCCATTTTCACGTTTGGGTCTTGAAGGTTGTTATCATAACAACAGTTGCTAACCGTGTATTAGAGAATACCAAAATTTCGCAAGTGGTTACTAAAGTCATTATCGAAAGTTGTTAGCAGAGTTGCTATGGTTAACAACTGCGATAACCACTTTACTTACAGAATAGCCCTGCATTTTTCCGGAAAATCGTTGAGTGAATTTCTTTTGTTTCGTTTTTTCCCTCTTATTGTTTGAATAATGAAAATACATAAACATGTTTAAATCAAAAATTGTAGCTGATACATCTATCTACAAATTTTATCTGAAAAGTTTTTCTGTGAATTGAAAAGTTTACGAGATAAAATTAATTTCAGTGTAAGTCAATTCGTGGTTACGCTAGACTTGAAAGTTAATGATTTTGGGCTTATAACATTCTGAAAAAATAAATAAACACATGTAAAATTTAGAGAAAGATCTCAACTTTTAGATGGAAATACTTTCAAATTTGAAAAAGTAGATTTTCTTACTGTAAAATCAGTTTATTTATAAAAAACTTGAGCTTACTTGAGTTAAAAAGTCAAGGAACAATTATAATTCCTATTTAAATAATACTCATCCCAGCGATAATTCCTTTCAAATTTAGCATTGCAAATGAGCATAAATAGTTATTTATGATACAAGTGCGTGAAGTTATACTTTTGCGCACGAGTTGCGAAAATGCAAGGAACGAGCGCAGCGAGTGCCTTTTTCGCAACGAGTGCGCAAAAGTACTTCACACACAAGTGTCATACAAAAGTTTATCTAAGAGCACATGAAGAAAAAATGAAATAAAATGTGTTCTGAAGGGGTTAAAAAACATGAAAATGAATTTTTTATAAACAAATATATACACAACGAATTTTAATTATTTAAATTCATATTTACAGTAAAATGAGGACAATTATTCAAATTACTAATTATAAAATTGGGTAATTTGTCTTTTTTTAAAGTAACAAATATTTTTTACTATGTCTGACACTTCTGTCAAATTTACTGTCAGCACAAAAGTTTATACAACAAACGACTAAATTCAAGGCAACTAGATAATCACGTAGCTAAAAAAGAGTGTTAAAATGAAAACCCCATTTAAAAAGCATTGGTCATTTACGCACGCTTTTGGGTGTTATAATGAAAGTCCCATATAAAAAGCATTGTTCATGTACGCACGCTTTTTAACGTATGTATAATGTATGATTTCACACACTTTTTTTGGTTCGTAAATGCCTAATTTTAAAGGTGATCGTAGATAAACATTATTATAAAAGCAAAGCCATAATTATTTCGAGTTTTAAGCAAATGCTTCTTAAAATCTGTTTTTTTTCGCATGCTTAATTTTACTTGTTTTTTTTAGATTCCATTCAATGGGCTCATTCACATATTTATTTTTTTTATTTTACCATTAGGAAGAGCAAATCATTTTGAGGATCTGTGCAAAAAATTAGACGTCAGCGAGACTCATAAGTCGCCTAAAAAAATTAAACAGCGCTCCTCTCCGAAATTCAGGTGTGACGTCATCGCATATGAAATCTCTCGTTCAGAGAGCGGATACCGCGCCGATCGGTTCTCGGTTAAGGCGCGTACACATCTGGCGAACGCATGTGGCCGAAACCATTCGACCGAATTCGTTCGATGTTTTCGGCGTTCGATGGAAAATTTCTTCTGCCGTCCACATAACGGAGAACGAATTCGTTTACAGTCATTCGTTCAGTTTCGCGGGTATTTTTGGCGCGCGCGAACTTTTGTTATAAAATAGTAAATATGGCGTCCGATGAGGATATAATTATTGCAAGTGCATTGTATATTATTATTAGTGAGGCGGAGGCCGAAGCAGTGAAAGAGCCTCCCAAAAAACGACGAAAACGGCGCTGGTGGACAACATCATTATTCAAAAGCAGAAGTCGGTATAGAGGAATAGACTTAATTAATGATCTCAAAGCTGAAATGGAATACGAACTTTTTCAAAATTTTTGCCGAATGAAGTCTACTGATTTTGAATGGCTATTAAATAAAATTGGTCCAAAAATCGCGAAAGAAGATACAAAGTTTAGAGAAGCGATACCGCCAACAGAAAGGTTAATGTTAACCCTACGATATTTAGCGACTGGTGACTGATATACAAGTTTAATGTATACTTTTAAAATTTCAAAACAACTCATTTCAAGGATGATACCAGAAGTTTGCTCTGCTATAATTGATACGCTTCAAGAATACGTAAAAGTGAGTAAAATAGTTAAATATAATGCTTTAAATATTTATTAAAAAAGTCTAAGGTTCACATAAAAAAAATATCAAAAAATTCCTTAAATACTATTTGTAAATGCATTAATAAAACTTATAATGGGTGTCGTCGAATTATCAGTTTGCTGTAGCGTCAGGTTTGATGAAGCCTCCGAAAAAAAAGACTCATTTTCATAAGAAAGTGGTCTATCTGATGCTGAAGGTGATGTTAAAGGAGTACTGGTGCTTTGAGTGTCTGAAGATAAATGCTTATATGGATTGGATGTTGTGCTAGGCGAGATACTCGTATAAGTTTGTTGATTGGGTTGATTTAAATAATATTGTTTCTGGTTAATGGAACTGGTTGAGGAGACGTGTCGTTCATAAAGTCCCTTATCAGCCTTATACAGAATATTTCCAATTAGATGTTCCACCTCACTTTGTGTATGGGTGCTGTATTTTCTATGCTTTGCTGCTACATGCTCTCCAAAAATTGTGCTATCGTCTCTTGTTTTTTTACTTGCAAGAGTTTCTTGTAATATTTGATATGCTTCTTGCCCCCTAGAGATAGCACTGCTTGTCACACGATTTACAGAAGCCACAGGTGTTACTCGTTTGACCTTCTTGGGAGATTTAAAATCTGATTTTCTTTTGAGAGTTGTTCCTTCTGGTACTTCTGTTACTTGTGTGTCATTATCAATTTCGTCAACAGCCATGTCATCGTTGGCCATGTCTTTTTCCTCTTCCTTCTCCTACTCCTCTTCTTCTTCTTGATATTGACTCCTTGGTCGAGTCTTCTCCTGAAAAGTTTTTGGTTTTATAATTTTTAAAATATGGTTTTTTTTTTTAATTTTTAGATGCCTACAACTGAAGAAGAATGGCGATATGTTGCGGAAAATTATGAAGCTCTATGGAATTTTCCTCACTGCCTTGGTGTCATAGATGGTAGACATTGGATACTTCAGGCACCAATACACAGTGGCAGCGACTATTTTAATTATAAAGCAAATTTTAGTATAGTTTTGTTGGGAGTTGCTGATCCAAATTATTGCTTTTTGTTTGCTGACGTTGGCTGTCAAGGTAGGATTTCAGATGGAGGTGTGCTAAAGAACTCCATATTCTGGAAAAAACTGCAAAACAATGAGCTCCATTTACCACCTGATGACATTCTACCTAGTAGAGATGTAAAAATTCCCTATGTATTTGTAGGAGATGATGCTTTTAGCCTTAGTGAACATTTAATGAAGGGCTATCCAGTAGAACAAAAAAAAGGTTCTAAGAAACGCATCTTTAACTATAGACTTTGTAGAGCAAGGCGTATTATTGAAAATGTTTTCGGCATCATGTCAGCTGTTTTTAGAGTTTTGAGAAAAGTGATGCTACTATCACCTGAAATAGCAACTTTGGTAGTATTAGCATGCGTCTATTTACACAACTTCTTAAGAAAAAGTAAACATTCCCACAAGACTTACACTCCACCAGGAACATTTGATCAGGAGAAAGAAGGAAAAATCATCCCTGGACTTTGGAGACAGGGAAACGAAAATAAAAATGCAGAGTCCTTTCTTGTAATACCTAAGATAGGACGAAAAAATTCGGCAAATTGTGAAGCAATTAGAAATGAATTTGCTAAATATTTCATGGGCGAAGGGAGCGTCAGTTGGCAAAATACAAATGCATAAAAATTAGGTGGCGAATAATAGTCTTCGGTCTTATTACTTACTGCCTATACACTGCGGTCGAAATAATCCCGTTCCTATTTTTTTAAATAATAAGTGTGGCGTTAAACCTCATTTTAAAAGCAATTTTATTGCCTATTTGAAGTTGACATTCCAACTTTTGACGCATGCGCCACTTCTGATTTTCTTTTTAGGGAGGCGTCACAAATAATCAACAATTGAAAGCATTGAAAAAATCTCATTGCATAATATGAAAAGAGACGAAAATCTAGTTTAAAATAACAAGTTTTTCTTTGAAAATAATATCTCATAATATATATATACATAATATTTGCATATGTAGGTATATTTTATTTGATAACAAAATATATTCGTCAGTGTTTTTAGTTTCTTTTGGTATAAACTTGTCCATCAAGAAAGGCATATCTTTGAAAGCGAACCAGCTAGATTTGAAAATTGTGTCGGTTCCTGCTCCAGTTTTAAAAGAGTTATCTTGTTTTTGTCTCTCACGTCGGAATGACGTTAATAAAGATTCCATTTTCTTTTTGACTTCCCCTGTATCGCCTTTCATAATTTTGCTGATGTCGTCCCAGGCATCAATTTTCTTTATTTTATTTTTGTAATCTTTAAGCACTGGATTCCATAAAACTTCCCGTTCTCGATATAAACCAATAAGTTTTAAACAAGAAGAATTAGTCCACTCCATTATCGCAAAATAGAAAATCAAAACAAAATCGCGACGACGCCGTTCGACACTTTAACTGGAAGCGTACACACTAAACACAGCCAAACGAATTCGTTCTCCAATTTTCTTTTGATGTACCGCCCAGTGAGCAAACTCTCGCGAAGGCAAACACATGCCTTCGCTGTCGTTTGTTGGGCCGTACACATTTACCGAAGGCGTTCGGTCGAATGGCTTCGGCCACATGCGTTCGCCAGATGTGTACGCGCCTTTAGATTACTTAGCTAGTAAGAGTATTTTGCTTGCTTATATGCTTATTATTATACGTTTTATCCTAAACAGTGTTGTGTTTGTGGAATAATAACGTTTAGAAATAATTTAAAGTATTCAACACAGTAGACCAGAACCGAGTAAAAAAAGTTATAAATATTGTGCGGTTCCAAAATGTAAAAGTACTACGATTAAAACATCTAACAAAACATTTATTTTTATTAATAAGGATGCAAAAAAACGGAAGCAGTGGCAGAAAAGCATAAAAAACTCAAAGCATTTACTGATAAGTCAACATACTTTGTGTATTTTTAAGATTTCATTTTCCTTCAAACAGAAGTACAGAATCTTTATAAATTACCTTGTAAAATACGTTGTGACTCCATATTGAGAGGGTTATTGAAAACCACACGCTTGTATTAATCTAAATTTTCTAAAATACTTAGATAATATTGTTCTTATAGCTTTTGTGGTGTTATAGTCCAGTAAATAAAGGAAAAAAGTTAACATTAATGACGCCCTATTTTCATCTTCCGGTTGGAAGTTGCATTTGGTATCTCATTAAACATGAGACAAAGTTCTGCATGAAAACGCGTGCGAGGGCGGAGAAAATGGCCCCAAAAGACCAGAAAAATAGGTTTTCAGCCAATATCTCCTAAAATATGGTAGTTAGAGATTTTTGGTTCAAATAAGAATTGAAGTTCAGTTAATTTTCTACAAAAATGGTCCTCATGATTTTTCTCGAAAATTTGACCGGTTTCGAGAAAAACGGCACCAAGCGCACCTCGAATAATGAGCTTCTGTGCTGTATGCCGGAGAGCACAGTCTGTGTATTTACACATCAGCGGGGGGACAAATTATTCAATAACTTTGTGAAAAATGCATATTTTCTCATGATTCAAAGTTCATGTGAAAGAGGAATTCTGGTGCTATCATACCCTGTGAATTGAGTCACGCTTGACTCTTTTGGCCATATCGGAACACGGGTCAAACTTTCTGCTCCCGGGCAATTTTGACCTCGCCAGGAATTTGTTCTATTTTTTTTGTATTGCACTAATTTACTCAAAATTTTCCTAATTATGGGTCCTCATAAGGTCCTTTGTCATCCCTGAAATTTGTATACCCTAATTTTTTTTAATTTTCATTTAATCGTTGTTTATTGAATCCCAAATTTTTGCTGTTTTTGGAGCGCGGGGAAATTTTGTGAACAATCATCAATTAAAAATTTATACATGATCCGATTGGTCTCTATGATACATCATTTGAAAGCTAAGAATGTCTAATTTTCGATTGTGCAATTACTTTTTTTGACGAAGTCGTCAAATTTTTAATAAAATTAGAAAACGCCTGCTCAAGGAAAAAACGCGCTGGTGGTTTTTTTCTCCCTGCTCTTTATTTCTAACATTTTAACACCTTAACTAGTGTAACGGTGGAATTCTTACCTTTCCATCGATGTATATAAGTCATACCTTTGATACCCCGGGGAAAAACCAGTATATCTAAATGTATACGCTATAATTTATTACTTTCGTTCCTCCGTCGTTCGCCGCGCGTGTGCTCTACGTGGCGCTCGTGTCGTCTGCTACAAACCATGCGGCCACGCTTGGAGGCATAAATGTGTTTGTTTTCTGTCATTATTTTGGTGAATATTTTTGTCAATTATAGAGAGAAAAGTCATAAAAGTGAAGAATATTGAATATTGATTCACCATAGACAGAAACAGAAACCCAACTGCGCTCAAACTTTCAACCTTGCCCCCCACACCCGAAGCTGCAAGGCAGCACCTTTATCGGGTATATTTGCAAGTCCAACATTGGCTCGGGAACGAGCTGTCACCAGAAAAATGGGAATCGAAACGTGCAGAGAATATACTCACGCCGGTCCAAACCATTAAAGAGCCAGCGCTTCCGGCAATCTTAAAAATGATATTTTGTCAATGTAAGAAAGAATGTAAGGGAACATGTTCATGCAAGAAAGCTGGGCTACCTTGCTCATCTATTTGTGGTTCGTGTGAGTCACGCCAGTGTTCGAATTATAAAGACATCGATAATATGTTATCCCAAGAGGTAGAATTAGAGGAAACTGTAGACTCAGAAGAAGTTGTTGACGGGGTAGAGCTAGAGGGAGCTCTAGACCCAGAAGAAGTTCTTGACCAAGAATCAGATGATAACTGGTGACGAACAGATTTATATCATAATTGCAATGTATTTTTATATACTTTTTTCATCAATTCACGGACAACTAACCCGTGAATCTACTTTTGTTAAAAATTTTCTATGTAATATTATAGTCTATAATGTATTATTCTTGTATCATTATATTGGGTTCTCCCGTTGATAAATTAATGAATAAATAAAAAAATATATATTTTTCTATAATAAATGAAACATGAAAAACGTTTATAACTCGTAATTACAAAAACCTCAATCAGTCTGGTTGCAAAAAAATTTGCAAAAATTTGCGGAGGAAAGAAATTGTTACTGAGTATTATGGGTAAATATTCTTCACTCTTGAGGCATTTTCAGTTTTCCTTACCAAAAACCTAATGAACTTCAGTATTTTGCCACATATGCAAAGCTGATTGTTGCTAGATTCAGGTCCACTGGTGAGGTCCATCTCGCTAGAATTAATCTTATAGCCCGTTTTCCTAATAAGTATATCTTGAGGCCTCATCTGAGAGAAAAACAAGACCCTCGGAAACATAAATATCCATCAAAAGTGTCTGGTTACAGGGTTTCTCATTTATGGCACCGAGGATTTTCCCAATCTGTAAAATGTGGTGGCGCCATCTACAATTGGTTTCCACAATCCAAAACATTGGAAATAATGGATTTCCAACACCCCCAGCTCAAATTTTGTACAAAACTTGCACATTTCACAAGTCTCAAAATGTCCGGTTTTCAACCCGATTTTTTGCAGAAAATATTTATGTTGCGAAAAAAATCATGAGGACCATTTTTGTAGAAAATTAACTGAACTTCAATTTATATCTGAACCGAAAATCTCTAGCTACCATATTTTAGGAGATATTGGCTGAAAACCTATTTTTCTGGTCTTTTGGGGCCATTTTCTCCGCCCTCACACGCGTTTTCATGCAGAACTTTGTCTCATGTTTAATGAGGTACCAAATGCAACTTCCAACCGGAAGATGAAAATAGGGCGTCATTAATGTTAACTTTGCCTTTTTTTCCTCCTTCATTTACTGGACTATTATTAATGTTCAAAATATTCAATAAAATAATGGATCAGTACTTCAAAAATTAAATTTTATTAAATATTGCTTCTTTCCAAAAAACAGGTAATCTTTTTCAATAGATCATCAACAAAATTGGCGAATATTATGTTTTAAAAGAATAGTTATTTATGATATGAGTGTTAAAAGTGAGGTTTTATTTTGTGAGTGAAAACGTTTGTGAAATGAGCGGAGCGAATTGAACAATTTCACGAACAAAATAAAATCACTTTTAAGACAAATACCATACAATGTTTTTTGTACAACTTCCCTATTTTGATAATGAAACGAGCGAATTTGCAATGATTCAAAATGCATTTTAGTATTCAAATAATCAAAAGATTGTTGTGAATGGCAGACGTTGCCAACGTTATGATTACTAACAAATGAGAAAAGACGCTGTCATTTGAATTTCAGTGTTAAAAATACTTTTAACACTAGTGTTAAAAGTATTTTTAACACGCTGCTATGTAAACAATCGTTTTTAACATTGTTTGCTATCATTAAAAGTGTCACTTTTAATGACAGTTGTACAAAATAGTTATTTATGTAACTAGTGTGTAAAGTAGCCTTTTTTTTGACGAATGTGAATATTGTCGCATGAGCCGAAGGCGAATGCGACAATCACATGAGTCGAAAAAAAGGTCTTTACACACGAATTGCATACAATATTTTTTCTACTAGCGAATATTTAATTGAAATACAAAAGTTTAATAGTAATTTTCTTTACGCACTAGTGCGTAAAGAAACATACTTTACGCACTAGTGCGTAAAGTAAGTTAAATTTTTCTTTAGAAGAGTCTTTTTATAATAATCTAAAATAACATCATAGTTTTATAAAAATATTCAATTCCTAAATATAAAATACAATTGCTTACTCTAGGTATAGTCGGAAGATCTCAATTTAAATTTTAAATGTCAGATTCAATTCACAAAGAAATGTCAGTCACTCACCGCCAACTTATACCTATTTACCGTATTATTTCCAGTACTCAATAATTATTTAACAATAATTATTAGGTTACTTTACCGAATTCTATTGGTTTCTATCTCCAATTTATGAAAATAACTTAGATTTAATATCTGTTTATTATACCTATATTTTATAAGACTAGATATCTATAACTACATACATATTGGAATTTTTTCTTTACGCACTAGTGCGTAAAGTAAAACTCTTTACGCACTAGTGCGTAAAATAAAGTTTTACGCACTCGAAAATGTGTCTAAAGTACGTACTTTACACACGGTAGTAGAAAAATTATTTTATTTGATTCAAAGTGCGGATCAGCTCTAACAAATATCGCTTTTTTTACCAGTGAGGAGCATATGCATGGGTAGTTATAAACTTTTTAAAGGTCTTGATGATAAAGATAACACTGTCTCCGTAGTTGGCGGTTCCTCGCTCCTACGATGGAGCCACATGAGAAAAGCAATAACATGCTTACAGCCTCCCTCCGAAGCAGGACAATAACTTCGTCTATTTTTTCTCAAACTCTTAAACAGTACAAACAACTTTGTAGCATTTTGAGTTTAGTTTATGCTCGGGTGTCATTCCTGCTAATAAAATACATTTATTCATTTCTCTCTTCAAAGTTTTCAGTAACCTATAGCGTTATCTCTGTAACTTTGTCCGCCAGACCAGGGGTGCTATTCTCGAATTCATGAGAATGATTTGCGTATGCGAATTTATTGGTTTTTCGTACGAGAACTTCAAATTCGTATTTTTGATCGATAGAATGTGATTTTTTTGGTCGCGTAGAATATTTTCATGCGAATATTTTCTACTGGGTCTGCTCCATGAGAAACGTCAAAATCGAATGCAGAGAGAGAATAAGAACAACCAAGCAACGATTGATATTCAAATACCTTTTGTAAATTTCATGTCAATAACGCACATATATGGCTGGCTTATATGAATTGGGTCAATTAGCGGCCATAAATATATTGGAGGATATTGGACACGAAGCAGATGTAGTGAGAACCTTTTATAGAAATCTAGATCCATTTGTTGAGATTTCTCAGCGGAAATTCAAATTTTCCAGTTTTAAGTTTCACGTTACTTTCCATGAATTCTACAAGAGTTTCTTTCTGTTCTTGGGATATATTACCCTAATTTTTTTTTGAAATGGAACACATAATTAGACCCACAACCAAATTTAAAGGCAGAGATATATAGGTTTTATAATCAAATATTAATTTGTCTCTGTTATGACGTTATATTATAAAGTTTGACATTTGGTAATTCGGCAAGGTAAGGTTAGGTATAAATCCTGACAAATTAAAATTGTCGAATTCAACAGAAAACAAAGATATTACCAACATCAACACTAACAAGTGGAGCTTGTTTTTAGGATGGATGGATGGATTTAACACAGTGTTGTCAGATAAGTCACACGAAAGATATTCGTGTACATAATCAAGTTGTTCTGGTGGTGTTCAAGAATACGGCTTTAAATTCGCATGCGCATATTTTTTGACGAATACGTATGAGCAACTTTTCTGGTAAGCTCGAGAATAGCACAAGGAATAAAATAAAACATCTGGAATCACCCAGTATATCATTTGAGAGAGCATGGTGTATTTATAAAAATACTGAAATTTTTAATCTTTCTGACACGAAAATAGCCAAAAACGATGTGTCACATAGTGTAAAATTATAATATAATAAACTCATGTTTTTGATTGAAAAACTCCATAATCATTAGCAAGTCCACTTCTGGAAGATTTGATGAGTCTGCTTTTTTAAAATTAGGTCCACACATTATATTTTATTAATACAAAATTTTTGTAAGTAATTCAAAACAAATGAATTCTATGTGAGGCACGCTCCAGTCAGAAGCGTAATGTTCGTGCACAGTAACTTTCATATGCGGTGACGTCACAGTCATAGTCTTCGCCTGCTACGGTATGCTTGTTTAATTGGTTGTATTGGGAGAACGACATATTCTATTGACATGAAATTTTCAGAATCATATTTTTATCCTTAGTAATTTGTTTTACGACAATTAAAAGTGATTTGAAAATTTTATTAAACGAGCCCATCATATCTTTTTTCGAAAGTAATATAATTCAATGAAACTTTACCACTATAACTACTTTGAAGCATCTACTTTCGAAACTAGTATACAGTTTTTCTATGAATATTGGATTTTTTAAATAATAGTCAATTATTTACAATAAATAGAGACGTCTTTCAGCAAACCTTCTATAACTTTTTATAATGTTTATGATATTATCTAAAAATTTGTGAACTTTATAATGAACCTATTTAGAAGTAATCGCGGTACAAAAGAACTATGACTCAGGTAAGTGAAAAAGCAGATGAGAGAGCGGCTTATACGCGCCGCCGCGTAATAACAACAATAACAATAATAATAATAAAGTATTAACAACAAAAATTTCAACAAATCACATCAAAAATAGGTAGAGGCTGTAATTAAGACAATAATGAAAATAAAGTGGGGTCAAAAAAATTAAGGTTCACGTGGAAAATCGTATGTATCTTTATGAAAAATACAGATATAAAAAAAGATTCAAATAAAATTTGAAGATTACACCATAATCTTTGGAGTACGCTATGTTATATAATTCAATTTTCCAATTTATTAATGTTAATTAGAGGAATTTGGTAAAAAAACGACTTTTTAGTAGAGATTTACGTGGAAAGTCGATGATAATACATTACCTTTCAGTTGCAACGCTTCTGGCAGCGCTCCCTATCAAAAAATAACTTTTGCAAATAATGAAATAGAGGGCACAACAAATATTAAATACTTGGGAGTATACTTAGACACTAACCTCAAATGGGACTGTCATATAAAATATGTTATAAGAAAACTACAATTCATATTATATAAATTTAAACTCCTTAAGAAATGCTTACCACTACCGCAATTGAAAAAGTTATACTACACGCTTGTGGATACTCATATCAGGTACGCCATTACTGTTTGGGGTTCGGTTCTGCAAGTGCATATACTTCCATTGCAGGTCTTACAAAGAAGAATTTTACGACTTGTAATGGGGAAACATTACAGATATTCATCTGATAGGCTGTACGAGGAAACACAAATTCTCGACCTAAGGCAGCTCTATTATTACTGTACCAATATCAAATATCACTTTAGCAATGATAAAGAGGAACCTCGTAATCATCAATATACCACTCGAAATCGTAACTTACTCAGTTATCCAGTTATAGTTAAAAAGTCCAAATCTCAAAGGGCGTATTCGTATATGTCTATAAAGATGTACAACACTATACCGACAACATTGAAGGATATATATAGCAAGCCAATCTATAAACGAAAGCTAAAATCATTTATATTGGATAAACCAAGAAACTTCATAAAAAATAACATAGTAAATTAAGAGAATACAATGAATGTTCGTACAGTGGCGGAATTACGATGTCTGAACCTAATCAAGATTATCCTCTTTTCTTGACCACTCAAGTAAATCAAAGCGAGCCATCATCAGCATTCCAGATTTGAATCCTGATTATGTATGCCTACATATGAATGTGTAATTGCGTAATATGGTAGTGAAGGCGTATTGGTATCTGTGAGTGTATAACCATGCTTGTGGATAAGTATTCAATTATTAGCATTTAATTTACTGTCTATGTGTGTGCATGTTTGAGTTCTGGTTAAGATTCATATATTTGTGTTTTACTTCTGTATTTGCGTTTATTTATATATATTTATATCTTGTACTTTCGTATGTGCATCTGTTTATGTGTATTTATATTTTGCGCTTTTATATTTGCATTTATTTAGAGGTATTAATATTTTGTGCTATTGTATTATATTTGTTCATCTGTATTTGTATTCTGTGCATTTGTATATAAATTTATTTTTGAGAATCTATATTTTGTATTTGCATTTGTTGTGTATATTTTGTACTCCCGTGTTTACATATATTTACGTGTATTTATATTTTGTGCTTTTTTATTTATAATTATTCATATGTATTTATATTCTGTGCATTTGTATTTACATTTATTTATGTGTATCTATTTTTGTACTTGTATTTAAATTTATTTATATATTTATATTTTTATGAGCATATTGTTATCACGAAACAAGTACTCATGTACTTATCGTTCATTTCTACTTTATTCGCTCTTTATAATTGTAGCCATTATATACATTATATACATATTTGTTGTGAATAAAGTTATTATTATTATTATTATTATTTAAAAAAAATTGTTTTAATGTATTTGTAGATACCCCATTTTAGAACACATTTTATAGGAACAATTGTTTCCAAATGTCATTGTTTATTTATTATCGTAAAATTAAAACCATGAATATTTATGTTCAAAAATACTACTCGGGAAATTTCGTATATTTTGAAAACTAATGCAGATACAAAAAAAATGTTAAGACAAATTTTGTAGATAAATGTATAAGCTACAATTTTTGATTCGAACATTTTCCTGTAATTTCATCAATTGAACAATTAGTGAAAAAACAAAAAAAAATAAAAATTACCAAGCGATTTTCCGGAAAATCGCATGCCTAACATCGTAAAGTTTTTCTCATGTTAATGACAACCCTTTTAAATACTCAATTTTGAATTTAAAAGTTTTTGGTATTTTTTGCGGCATTTTACGGATATTTTGTGTACTTTGACTAGGCTACAACTGATGATTCGATATTTAGACATTCCTTGATCTCTCATTGGCCACGACAACTGCGAGCACTGCCATACATATTTCACGTAATCGTGAATTAGACTGAACATGACCCTTTCGGAACACACTTCCAATCTAGTAACTTCTAGTAGTATGATTGAGATTTTCTAAAATGCTTCTAGTTTAAAAACAAAGGTATAGTTACTGAGACTTTCCTCACGAACTATACTTCGTTTAAAAACCAGGAGGAGTAATTTGAATTTAAGTTGGCATTTCTGTAGACCTCTGATTGGTCAGATTCCGCCCAGTTTCACACAACACTTTTTAATATTGACATCAGCTGATAGTTTTTATTTTTGATAGTTCTGACAGATAGATGTACTTAAATTTGTCATCGCATCCACTCTTGCTATTTTATTATTTCCACTTTTTTTTCCAAATGAGCCGTCCCTTCGCCGGTACCACCTCAGCCTCCTGGGCTTATTGTGGATACTCCTAGTGTTCTGACTACAACCTATTCAGCCAATCCGTTCCCTGTATTAGCTCATACAGGTTCTTTGCTGGTTGGTTGTAGAAGTCTTCTGGAGTCATTTGGGTTCTGCCATACAGTTTCTGCCTTCTGTGGTCCAGCGACTCACAGTTGCATAGTATATGCAGAGCTGTTTCGGTATCCTTTTTGCATCTTCTGCATGTAAGGCCTCCGTTATACAGCCCTATTTTGTTTAGGTGCTTCTTTGTGGGAAAGTGTCCAGTAAGTAGCCTCGTTATGGTGCGTAGTAGGTTCCTGCTCATTGAGAGCAGTTCTTTCGCTACTTTTGCTGATGGTTCTTTTATGAATTTCTTCCCAAGTATTTGCCTGGTCGTATTCTTCCAGTGTTTATTGTGTTGTTCTTTCACCCACCCTTTTAACCATGACCTCGTTAAGCATCTGGGAATGCCCACAGCAGGTTCGGATCCGTTCATCAGAGTTGACGATCCTACTCTTGCCAGTTCGTCAGCTTTTTCATTGCCTGCGATTCCTTTATGGCCTGGGACCCACTCCAGTGTTTCACTGTTCCGAGTCGCCAGTCTTCTAAGTTCTTCGCCGCATTCCCATACTAGCCGAGATGTCACCCTATAGCTCTGAAGTGCTTTAAGGGCAGCTTGACTGTCACTGTAGATCCTGATCTGCCTGTTGTTTTAGGCTCTCATATTATTTGCCCTTGCACATGCAAGTATTGCATAGACCTCTGCTTGAAATACAGAGGCGAATTTTCCTAGCGAAACGATTCCTTCATATTTGTTCGTCTTGCTGTATATGCCCGCTCCAGTGTCGAGTTCATTTTTTGATCCGTCTGTATACCAGATTAGTTCATTCGCTCTACTCAGTTACTAAGTGGTGGTGCGTTCTCTTCCTCAAGCTCCTTTCGATCTTTGATGACAATCTCGAAGTTCTTGCGAAAGATATATCTGGTGGTCAAGAGGTCTGTTGGCATTTTGAAAATGTCACCATCCACATGCCTTATCTCTGTGTGTCCTCTCCCATGTGCCACGTCATGGTCTGATGCTTTTTCCAGTCGGGTTAGTGCTGCCCTTGCTTCGCACATTATGACACAATGTAGCGGAGGAAGGTCTAGCATTGTCTCCAACGCCGCTGTAGGAGTGGTCCTCATTGCCCCTGTAATGCCAATGCATGAAAGTCTTTGGACCTTGCTCAGTTTTAGCATAGCAGAGGATTGTCTGATCTTTGGCCACCATACCAGAGATGCATATGTGATCCTGGGAATGACAACCATTTTGTACAGCCAGTGTACCATGCTGGGTCTAAGTCCCCATTTAGTGCCGAAGTGCGTCTGGCAACCATGAAGGTCACCTCTGCTTTCTTGATCACGTGCTGAAGGTGTCGGATCCAAGTGAAGCCTGGGTCTATTTCCACTTAGTTTCGCTGGAACTGTTCCTTTAAAAACTTTAGTAAGCATTTGTATTAAATATCTGCAATTATGGATCCTTCTACTTCGAGTACCAGCTCCTCGCTTAGTCCCGTAAAACAATATAAATGGTGAACCATTTAGGACCGTCAAAAATCAAATACATTTATATTATATCTACAATTTCTCAAGTAATTGGTAAGATTATTACTTTTACAATTGAATGCTCATCATTTTCCTCATAAGAGTAGTAGAGTCATCGGTTCATTAATTATCAAAAGAATACCGAAGTAGATGAACAAAATACAGTGCAGCAAATATTAGTAGACTAACAAGACTTCTGAAACATTGTGATAAGTGAATTAAAAATGCTGTTAAGTGAGTTATCTATATTGGATACATTTTTGCAAGCTTTGAAACAAATTAAATTCAACTGTGTAATCCTTTGAATAAATATACTATTTGTTCATTATATGCATTGTATTTTTACATAGTTGGAAAGATATCGTCAAAAGTCTATGGAGGTTATAAGCTATGGAAGGTTTAAAAAATATATAAAAGAATGGGTTTCGTGAAAGTATAGTGAAAATACTAGAATAATTCAAAAAACCAACTTATTGACTTCCTTTTTATTGTATTTAGTTATTTGCTGATTAAAAAAAGCTATATTAGAGTGATGTGTATGTTTCAATCTATACGAAACAGGACAAAGTTTTAGATGTGACAGAATACCTGTCTGCTTAACATCTAAATAACCTACTAGACAGACGAGAAATCAACTTATGACTATGCGTGGCTGATTTCTTTATCAACCAAGGCATATTTAATAGATTTGGAACGCGACTGTGGACTACTTTTTCGGAACACACCCTTTAGTAACTAATCTGGTAATTTTTAGTGATGTGAGTAAAACTTCTCAAATTACTCCTCCTGGTTATTAAATGGACTATAAGTGTAGGAAATGGGGCAAAGAGATGTATTAGGACTTAGTGAATGTTACCTTGGTATACTTACCTTCATAAATACAAGAGTATAACTTTTTCATGTAAATATGTAAACAACAGTTTTTTAAGAACTGATAATGGCGCAAACGAGATGCTGTTATTCAATAATAGTAGGTTTGTAGTTAGGTCACAATAACTAGTAATAAAAAATACAGGTTAGTATTCAAAAAAATAAAGTTGTGGATCGCCCTGTAAAAACTAAACGTGGTACAAATATATTGTGGTGACGTAACGATGATATTTCAAATTTGTAAATACATTATGAATGCTCCGTAAAATAGATATTTTTCAACCCATTCAACCGGCTTTGTATCTCTGTACTGTTCCGGAGATCCCAATAATGGGACTATTTGAAACTGTCATGCTATATTGTAGTTTATGTTGTTCATTTAATTTTTTATCGTACACTAAATAAATTTTATTGCCGTTAAACAAAAAATACTTACCAAATATACATCACAAAGCTCATACAACCAAATATTATATATTGCAGTTGTAATATTGCCGAATTCATAAGAGCTGAAGTTTCGATTGACATCTGTTATGGCAGTTGCCAATCTACTGAGCATCCACAAGTCCATCAAACTTTCGTTTCCTATTAATTTATTATTTGTTGGTGATTCAAAATCTGCTGAAAAGTACGTCAGTGCAAATCTGAAAAACGACTGTGGTTAAACGGAGTTTTCAAAATGTAAATGATATAAATACATAAAAACTCGGTACCGTAGTTGATGGCCATGATGGCCGGTTAAAAAAAGTATCTTGTATATTCAACATTAATTATTAGTACATACAAGTTTTGGACAGATTGCCGCCAATTTCACAAAGCTCTTTTGATACAACTAAAAACCACATTTGTCAGTTTGTGTTTATTTATATGAAAATATGCATTAATTCAATAGTTACTATCACCTTTTTGCGTTTGTTGTTTAATTTTTAACCAATTATTCCAACCATGTTAATAGTATATTACACTTCAAGGGCTGAAAGTTTGAGATTCCTACAGTTTGCGCAGTTCAGAGCTCTCAAACTTTCTGCCCGTGTGGTGTATACTATTTTTCTTTACTTTCGGTCGTGAATAAAGAAAATGTTATTTTTATCATTTGTTCCGTTTAATAAACAAAATATGTAGCCTATGTGTTTTAAATGATCACAAAATACTCAATATTCGCTACTCAAAAGAGTTTAATGTTTCTTATGAATAAAAAAAATGCAATAGCTTTTATTCTGATATTGACGTTATATCCCTCAAATTGGTTTGAATTTAATACAACACTAGACACACAGACAGAAACTTTCTGCTGGCTATAAGTCAATGGAAAAAAGTTACTTGTAAATAAAAATGGTTTTTGTGGTTCGGCGTGAAAACGAATAAAAACCAAAACATCGATTTGTAACTAATATAAATTTCAGTAGGGAAATGAAAATGCATTACAAAATTATAGTTTTATGGCTGGAGATATTGAGATGTTCCAATGATTTTGTTTGTTCTTACCTTGTCGCATTCCAGATCTTATTACAGAAAAATCTATATCCCTGGACACGCATAATATCCAAATTAATATCCCTACCGGAACACATAGCACAAAGAGCAAATCTCAGAGCATCAGTACCACATTCTGGGATTCCATCAGGATAATCTTGTTTTTGTCCCTGTCTAGCTTTTTCTATTTCGTTGGGATCTAGGTTACTATCATACAATTGACTGTTAAGATCTTCTAAAGATATTCCAGTTATAACATCCATTGGATCTATAACATTACCTAAAGACTTGCTCATTTTTCTTCCATGGGCGTCACGGACAATAGGATGCAGATACACTTCCCTAAAATTTGACAAATGTTTCAATTCCTACGACGTTAGAAAAAAAAATACTATTCATCTGAAGGAATTAATGACTATGTTATACCTAGAGTTGAAAGAATATGTTCAAAAACTACAACTCGACTACTGAAAAAGTATGAAACAAGAAAATAATGAAGTCTGAAATCTTTATGTACAATATTTAATGTTCAAACATAATTTCAGACGAAAACGATTTTTTTAATACTTTTCAAAGTAGTCAGGTTTTAGTTTTTAAGCAAATTTTGAATTCAAATTATTTTTGGGTTATATTATAATATTGTGATTAGAGTATTTGCAGAGCCGCTTTCCATATAATTTTTCAAGTTTTCGAAATTATTCCCAATTATCAAGTGTAAGAAAGCAACAGCTAACAGCCAATATATAGGGCTCTTTTAGGAAACATCTTATATACAGGGTTGCGATAAAGTATAGAACAAAGTAAATGTTTTTTAAATTAAACGAACAAATCTAAAAGACTAAGATACTAGGAATGGGCAGGCTACTCTATGTCCAATCCATCAAATAATTTAGTTATTCAGTGAATCTAAATATTTGTTTCCCGCTATAAAAAATGGGTTAGGTGTAGTTAGTCTATTTTCGAAAATTCCCAGCCAAATTTTCAACATTCTGTTCCATTTAAACAAAAAACACTACATTAGATGCAACATGTTCGTCGACGTTACACATAATATGTCCATCAGTCTCCATCCTTCGTCCGTTAAAATCACCCTGACAATTATTGAACCAATTGTATCTTATACGGATGATACTTTTCACTTACCAGTATCTCCCCCCATAGAACGTCGATTTATACCATATTTTTGTGTTTCTTCACAATCGATATTAATACTTTTTCCACCAAACTGTGGCAGATCTTATACAACTATGTGAACTTTAAATGTACCAATGGTAAATACCTACTTAAATGGAAGTTTTCCTAATAGTTTTTGTCCCATAAATACCATCCTAGCTACCCAGAAGAACAAAATGTCGTGGCCAGTTTCTAACAAAGATGTTGGATAAAACAGTCTAAGATCTTCGGTTTCATCAGGCCATCCAAAAATAGAAAATGGGAACAAAGCTGAAGAGAACCAAGTGTCCAACACATCTTCATCCTGCGATAAAATCAAATCATCTTCCGTTGTATTGAATTTCTTAATAGCTTTTTCCAGAGCTTCTTCCTTTGTTCTTCCCGATACCCAAAATTCGCTATCTTCTGCCTGAAAAAGTATAATTTGAAATTATAAATATTTAATTTAGTTACTTATGGTTACTACTTTCTGAATTTAAGCGTTTTTATCTATACCTTCAGTCATAACGAATCTAATGTACAATTTAAAAACAAATTAAATTGTTTTATTTCCCATCTTTAATTGTCTGCATTCCTTATTCGCTGATTTCACTTTATACAGTAGCAATTAACACATTTGTCTCAACGCACGTCGCGCGTTGTTGTAAATTTTACCGTGTGCCATTAACGCGCCTGGCGCGGCCCCGACCTATTTTTTCACATTTGCCTAATTGATGGTATCATGTTATTTGGAGTACTGGAAATTTAATGGTACATAAAATAAGGTGTAATTCGTTTTAGGGAATATTGGTTTCGTCTACGACAGTGCCGATCGCTCATTAATGTAAATGTTACCCTATGCCAATAACATTCATTTATTCCTAATTTCCTAAAACGAAAATGGGCAGTCGGTAGCATGTATGCAGGGTGTTTATTATAATAATACAAGGTGTTTATTAATGTTATGTGCTTATATTAATGGAAGACTCTTGGGATAATTTTGAGTCAAAACGTTTATATGAAGATGTCCTAAGAAGACTGGTTTTTGATATACAGGGTTGGTTGTAAAAGTTTTTTCACCTTATCATTTAGGTCTAATAATCATCATCCACCAGAATAAGTACATAAGATTAATTAACATCCTGTATAATCCACGTCATTATCACTAGATATTCCTATAATACTGATTGATTTCAACTCAGTTCATAATCATATCTTCCCTTTTTTTCGACCGGCAACGACGTTGAATATCCAATAAAAAATCTCAAAACCTTTTTATTTACCATGTTTTCGAAAACATACTACCCCCCAGTAATTCCGCATATAAGAACACCATCAGTTAGACATTTACCTCTGTAGCGTCCAAAAGGTCTCAACAACAAAATAAAAAGAAGACGTTGGAAATACCTTTTGTTGGGACACCAGCAAAATACGAGAGGATTCAATTTTTTACTGTCCTCATTGCCAAATGAACCTGGTTGGTGTTTAGAGAATTGTTTTAAACTATTCCTTGAGAACTTGCATAATAAAAATTTCTTATTAAGTGTTACGTTACTGTTGGATATAGTTTTAATTTCTTTTATTTAATTCATTTGTTCCATTTATATTCCATGCATTTCTAGTTTATGTTCTTTTTTAAAAATAATTGTTACGTTTTGCACAAAAATAAAATAAATGTAAAAATTATTATCGAAAATCGAAACGCGCCCAGTGCGGTGGTGGCACATGGAACAAAACTTCAAACCATATGCCAGCTCCAGGCGTGGCCATTTTTTATTTTGATTTTAGAGAAGAAAAGAATTCATAATCTGTTTATCTAGACACAGTTTAACATTTAATATTAAAATATATCACAATATTTTGCAAAAATCGAACCGGCATGTAGATTTTATTTGAAAATTATACCGGAGACGAATGTGGTAAGGTTACAGTCTGCATGGCATGAATAATATACATTTTTGATGTTTAAGAATAAGGCCAAAGTTATTTTTTAATTAATATCCTCGATGAGAAAGTCCAATTTTCAAAATTGTAGATGTATTGTATGGTGTCACATTATAATATAACATTTTTGGTCCCTATCTGACACAACGAAAAAAATTTGTGTCAGATAGGGACCAAAAATTATTCCATTACTAGTTAATCTTGACAACGGTAGCTGGAACGCTACCGAAACGTCGAAATAAAAAATAAAAATCAATATTGTGGTTTGATTCCCAAAAAATAGGAGAAAAAAGAATAAGTAATGCCACAAGGAACTTACAGAAGATATAACGTATACCATTTTGTAATATTTATCTAAACCAATATTATGAAGTAACAGATTTGTGAATAGGAAAGAGAACATTCACGCAAATGAAACTTCATAATTATTTGTAATACATTTAAGCAGTTTTAATTATTTTCTTTGCACACTTTATAGTTTAGACCAAAAACAAATTTGGATATATACAGGTTAGCTTTTATTTATTGTTTTAGGTAATTCAACACAAATAAAACACGAGTTTGTTCAGAAACACGATTTATTACACAATAGAGAAATTGACTAAAATTTTAATTAGCAAAAATTTGCTATAAATCATTCATATGGAAACTATTGGCATTGAAATAACTATTCTGTTTGTCACAAACAACCACTAAAACGAATTTAAAATACCAAAAAATCTGAAGATACAGGTAGCTCTTGCTTCGAATAGAATTCCCGCATTTTTCCCGACTATTTTTCACAATTCCCCGTCAGAATAAAGCCAGAGTTTACTTTTAAAACATAATTTATTTGCAAATAATAAAATATACTCTTCAATTTTATTGCCAATAGCTGAAACGTCTTTTGTTAATTTTTCTTTTTGGTTTCCAGTCTCTCATATCTTCGGCTTTTCTGTTCTTCTTGTTATCTCCCCTTATTTTTTGTTGATCTGCACTTTTCTTACGTGGCAAAAATTCTTTGTATTTGGTGTGTGTCATACGTATGCTAAGCATCATTTCACTATCAATAGATAGACATTTTTTATACCGCCTGCTCTTATCACTGCATCTTAAATAAGACGTAAGGTTATGGGACTATTTTCAGTTTGATTCTCTACTATGGCTTCTTTATTGACAGAAATAAAATGATCAAAATTAGTTGCAAAAACTTTCAAATTTTTTATTTTCTTTATTATACATTTCCAAAATTCAAAATTTATCAAGACACTTTTCTCGACGATTGAATTTTTTCACACAATCCTTCACGCCAGTTGAATTCAAGATGTCATTATATTTTTGTTTGATTTTGTCTGCCATATATCCAGAATTCAATTAATTGTTTTTATGCAGAGCAACCAAACACAGGTGAAGTCGATTTTGGGCTACATTGGTCTGACTTGAAAACAAATTTTGATCCAGACACGTTATATAACTTGTCATCTTATACGAAAGTGGTGAGTGCTTATGTATGTTTTTATAATAGCAATTTTCGTCATTCATAAATACCAATGCTATTTTTGTAGATGGCTCAGCTTCCTTTAGAGCACTTCTGGTTTTGAATATTAAATCCTTTTCCTTTGCAGGCAACACATTTTCATTACAGAGGATTTTTTTCCAAAACTTCCGGTTTCACTTCGTTGCATGATGTTAGTGGTCAAATATGTCAATACTCTATACAGCAGAAGAGATAATGGAGCTTCCGATTAAAACTTAACAAGGAATTGAAAAAATATAAATAATGTTCTTTACTGGTTCATTTTCTACCCATCGTTTTGCACAAAACGGCAATGGACATAGTGTAGATTAAGTTCGTACATTTGTTCAAGCTTTCATCGAAGCCAGCAACGGTTTAAGAGAATCAGTTTAGAACTAGCAATGTTGCAGGATCTCTTTTCTATCCATGTTAAAAATATTTTACTGATAGTTATTAACTAGGAGATCGGTGTTGCCCTCGTGCTTCGAAGGGTTGGATGAGGGAGACTGTAAGTGATTCACCCCTAATCTCTCATACAAGTCTCCGTTGAGGGGTTGTCCTACCCGACACGGCGCGTAAAAATGGCTGATAGTAGTGGGCGGTCAAGGGACTCGTGCTCTTCGAGCTATGACGGCCTCATTACCGACCGACCAAACCTCTTGATAAGCAATAAATGAGAACTCAAATAGTTGCTCACGGATCAAAGCTAATAATAGAGTAGCAAACCTCGATAAAAGATCAGCAGCATAGGGGTGTGATTGTAGGCAGCGAAGGCCACTGCGTCCACAGGCAAAAGTGACAAAAGGCCAAAAGAAGTAAACCACGATAAAAAAAATCCGTAATCTACGTTGTTAGCTACCGTGGATAATAGGTGATACAGGAGAGACAACAATAAGAGTGGTGTGAGACGGAATGAGGACGGATGAAAATCATGAGAAAAATGGTGACAGGGAACTTCAATGCTAAGAATCCTGTATGGGGGGAGGAAGTGTTGACATCCAACGGGTTGGCAGTGCTGAATGATGGACTACTGCCCACCTTCGTGAGTGGTGACGGGGGTTTGTCATTCATTGAGATAACAGCTGGGGGAAAAAGTGAGTAGTTGGAAGGTACTGGAGGATGGGGAAAGCTCAATTTTACATAGGTATATGGAGACGGATATAAGAAGAGGGAGAAATTAATTAGTGGAAGAGTGGGGATGGAAGTAGACGAAGGTCGAGGCAGGAAGAATGAGATGGAAAGTAATAGAGGAGATAGAAAGTGCATGATGTAGAGGAACTGTACGAAGTGATACAGGGCTGTAAAAGAGAAGGAAACAGGGTAAATAGGCAGGAATGGAGGGCTAGGAATTGGGAAATAGAGAAGCTGTGGAGGGAGTGTGAGAAGGAACGAAGACGTATACTGAGATTGCTGAGGGGAAGAGGAAGGGATATAAGGAGAAGAAGAAGGAATTGGAGCGGAGGAAGGATAGGGAATAAGAAGGATGTGGGAAGAGTTACTAAGGTTATTGGAAAACAGCCCATGTGGAAATGCGTATGAGACAGCAGTGAAAAGAATGGTTGGAAATAGGAACGTGGTGAGAGAAGAAGATTGGGAGGAGATTATAGAGAAATTGTTCACATGGGGAGAGGTAGGACTGGAGGGCAGGATTCGGGGAGTCCAGGATAATCGGGGGTAGGGAAAATAGAAGGAGAGGGCCGGTAGAGAAGTGGGATGTAGAGGAGGGAGGGAGAAACGTTAGAGTAAGGAAAGCCCCAGAGATAGATGGCCTGAGAGGTGATGTTATGGTGAAGAGGCTATTGGATGACAATGAGGAGTACTTCTGGGAGCCCTTCAACAGGGTGCTAAAGGAGGAAGAGTTCCCAGAAAAGTGGAAAAAGGTTGTGGTGAAGAAGACGGTTAGGGAGGGGAAGCGGGCACGGGACTACAGGCCCATCAGCCTGCTGTATGGTATAGGTAAATTGATGGAGGGGATAATAAAAGTTAGGATTGAGGAGGAAGTTGGTAGACATGGGGTTTTAAGGAAAACCAGCACGGGTTTGCGGAAGGGAAATCATGCATCTCGGGGCTGGGCAGGGTGATGAACTTGGCGGAAAGAGCTAGGCAGGGTAACTGTAGGAACAAGAAATTGGCCCCACTCGTGTTCTTCGACATCGGGAACGCGTTCATCAATGTCAGCAAACGGGAAATGCTGATCGCGTTGCTGAGGCTTGGAGTAGGGAAGGGCTGGTTAATCTAATAGAGGACTACCTGACGGGGCGAGCGATAGTGGACTCTAGAGGGAGATAGATAGAAAGTAGGAGAGTAGAGCGGTGTGGCCTGGAAGTGGATGTAGGTACGACGGTGAGGACACTAGTGAAGAGACAGAGCAAGGTAGGGAAGTAGGAGTGATGGTATGGGAGAGAAAAATTCGGATGAAGGAGTCGGTGAAATATCTAGGCGTGTGGTTGGATAGCCAATTATCCTTCGAAAATTCATATGTTGAAGGCTGCACAGAAGGCGAAAGTATGGGCAGCATGGATGTTGAGATTGATGTGTAATGTGAAATGGCCGGGAGATTGAAAGAGGAGGATAATTTGTAGGACGGACAGCAGAGTCGGCTATATGGCGCGGAAGTATACTAGGGTAGTGATTCAGAGGTTGGAGTGGGCGAGTTTGAGGTGGGTTTGGTTGGTAGCTATTCCCTTGGGAATCGCAGATAAAGTGCAAGCTTATATTGTCTCTGAGTGTGTGTGTAAAAACTGAAAACATTGTGTGTCAAAAAACCTAACGCCACTGTACAAGCCAATTTGATAGTCGCACAATGAAATTAGATTTAAACCAGCACTGGTGACTATGTCCTTGTACGAATACCAGACGTGGATCATTGCAGATAAACCAGGAAATGTAATGGCCGTTGTTCAATGTATCGATGATGGATTTTACAAATTAGCAGCAAATAAAAGAATTTTACAAAAACAGTTTTGTACAAACGAGTTTCAGTTGGCTGATTATGTTTTGATAAACAACAATGTCGGCGACAAGAGCGGCAAAGAAGCATCACTTAGAACTGCAGCCAATATTTCTGGATCTACACATCATGTTGAATGTGCAATAAAACAGAGCATTTTTTGTGGAAAAAAAAATGCTATCTGCAATTTTAATTGCCATCATTCAAGCTCTTGCTGAAATGAATAATTTTTTAAACTTGATTGGATATTTGCCCAAAAATATTTGAAAACTTCATTTTATTCGGACGCTGCGCACTGATTAAATGGAAGAAGTAGAACTAGTGCTGGTTTTCCAGAAATGAACAGAGCTAGTTTTGGACATTTCCAATTACGCAAAACTAGTTCTCATTATTTTGTAACGCTCAATAACTATATACAATCAAATGTGGGGTTTGAGAAATATTCTTTTCATAAAACTAGTTTTACGTATTTTTATTCGACTATTGGGCGTCACATAGATAATACTTACACCAGGTAGTAATTTATGTTCAGGTTTACTCTTAGCCGTGACAAAATAAGCGGGAATTCTGTGACCCCACCACAGCTGCCTGGATATACACCAATCACGGATACCTTCCATCCAATGATGCCAAGTTTTGACGTGCATTTCTGGTATTATCTTCAAATCTCCATCATTCACGGCTTTTACAGCTTTCTGGGCCATTTCTCCACATCTCACATACCTACAAAAAAACAGAATGTTTTTACTGAACAATTCAACTAAATCTGAAGACAAAGTAGGAATACAAACAAAAGGGTTCAATAAAACTCAAAGTCCAAACCACAATTATTTAATATTGTCACCAAAAGGTCAAATTATTTAGCTATTAGTTTCGGTAAGTAAATTACCATCATCAGGCTACAATAGAATAGAAGTGGTATATTCAGTATAAAGATCTTATGAATTTTGATAAAAATTGAGACAAAATACATTGAAATAATGTTAAAATAGAAATCGACATTAAATAATTTCGATCAAAACTTTTTTGATCATCTAAGGTTATATTAATATACAATACAATATTTAGTTACCTTTATGAAACATGTACAATTGGAACTATAAGTTGCTGCCACCAAAAATCT